>CM029015.1:209603979-209844043 GCA_016801055.1 Panax notoginseng | reverse complement strand
AAACTATAAATTGATGGTTGATTGTTGTTCTCCTCTAAAAAAACGAAAAAAAAAAAAGTAACTTGAACGGATCAAATGGTTAAGAAACGAATTCGTGGTGTATGATTACGCTAGGTATGCCAAAACATGTAAAACTAATATGAACATGAGCTTTGGGTCAAGCTTTGGGTTGGTTAATGGTTCTGTAAATTGTTGAATTTTCTGCTATGTTGTAGTCATATGACATACGAATCCATAGAGTCGAAAACAAACAGATTTAGATGTGTATAACTCGAGTTATGAAGATTAGAAGGAGAAAGGGTTGAAAAATCGCGAAGAACACAAACTACATAATTGGAGTATGGGAATACCCGCCCTGGCGAGGGTTTCTAGTTCAAAAAGTGCCGCCCCGGTGGGCTTTCGTAGCTCAAAAACCCCGCCCCAACAGGGGTGGGCAGACTGACCAAGTGTTAGAGAAAAATCTGAACAGACATGTTTTACTAAAATGGCCATAACGTTTTCATATAAACTCCGATTGAGGCAATTCAAGATGATCCAGAACCAGGAAGAGTATACCTACAACTTTTATTTAATAAAATTTTAAATTTGAGGTCGGGAACAGGGGTCAAAATATCTATCTTTGGGACTGATGTGCATTCGGAGACAATCGAAGGGCGTCGGACATGCACGTATGCAAGTGTAGTGCTTCTGACAATAAAAAATGTTCTTCTAAGTTATAAAAAATGAATATTAGTATATATAATGATGCTTAAGATTAATTAATGATGTATTAGACAAGTTGTACGAGCATGCTACACATACGCAAGAGAGACGAATCGGGCGTGTGACGAATGAACGTTGAAATGCCGTGACAAGTGCTAATGAACTTAAAAAGTGTTTCAATTCAATTGAAGTGAAAATTATAAGATATGAAATGTGGTTAATATAAACCAATAAGGAGTCCTAGTAAGACTTAAACACTTGAATGAACTTCGAGTATGACCTAAAAAGAAATATAGTGAGATATAAGTCGAAAGTTAACACAATCAAATTGAACATTGTGTATTAATTAACAGGAAGGGTTATGAGATGTAGAGTAAAGTTTACATTACAACTACTATGCGTTGCTATGTGACTAATAGTTGATGTGCATGATTATATAATTGTGTAGGGCACGTGAAGTGCAGATAGCTGTAAGGTGTTAATCTGTTATTGATAAACAACGATCAAGACAAGTCTTTCAGTTCCTATTTGCTATGTGAACTTGATGATGAACTGTTTTAAATCTTTATTGCAAAGAGCACGATGTGTTATATATGTTGAAAGTATGAAACGTTAAAGCCAATTTATAACTACGTTGATTGAGTAAAGAATGCTGATTGAGTAAGGAACTCAATCTTTATACTTGTTATGTGAACTGCAACATGTATGTTATGTTAGTCCAATGATTATGAGATGTATGTTGAGCATGTTATTATATACTACGTGATGCATGAAAACTGTTAGATTTGCTGGCTGTCGAGCTCAACCTTGCAAATAACCATTTTTGCATGTTAAGGATTCAAGGTAACACTATGTGCTACTTGACTGACATGGATCAAATGCAATGCATGACGATTAAAATAGTTTAGCTATAGTTGTTATTCTTTTAAACCATGTTTAAGGTTTTGAGATATGTACTTGATAAGGTATGAAGTGAAAATTTCATATTTAGTTGTTAAGTTTGAGCTACCCAATGTATAAGGGATATCAAGCTGAGATGTAAGATTTTATATAATAACTTTGATGAAGTGAATCATAAAATAAATTTGAATTCAGAGATGTGTAGATGATAAAGGTTTTGATTCAGAGAATTAAAGTAAGAAGACAAACAACTTTAAATTATTCTGTATTTTATTAAGTTTAACATCGAATAATGATTTAAAATCAGAAGTTAGACGTATTGTTAACGACCGAAGTCGAGGAATGAATTGTATGAATTTTGGGGTCATTACACTACCCAATTAATATGTCGGCCTATTAATTGGCTCACACTTATTGAGCTTTTCGTTTTATCGTATATCGTATATCGTGCTGACACATGTTAAATCACTTAATTTCCTTCGAAGTTCAAATTCACACTTTTTCTTGGGCTGTCCAAAAATGTCACCTATTGATTACATATATGGATTATACACGAAAAACTGAACAACTTATCAAACATTTTCGTAACGCTTGGTTTCTCTAACCAAAAATGGCACGGAGTCCAAAACAACCCAACCGTGGCTACCAACCGCATGCCCAAAAATCTAGAAATTTTTTTAGTTTTCGTGTTAGTTTGGCGGATTTCTATCTCATTCGCTACACATCAGATTAATCCATTTTCAGATATGTTTTACCTCATACTATGTACTCCCTCCGTTCCTTAATATAAGTCGTTTTAGAGAAATATTTTTGTTCCTAAATATAAGTCGTTTGAGAATTTCAAGTAAACATTAATTGCTTAGTTTCCAATATTAACCCAAATAATAAATGTAACTTTAGTTCTCTCACTATTTTTTGTCTAATAAGTAACACTCTCTTCTTCCAATATAAGGGCAATATAGACAATTGATAGTATATTTAATGTTATACAATCATTTCCTTAATACTTGTGTACAACTCTAAAACGACCTATATTAAGGAACGGAGAGAGTAGTATTTTTAGAAAATATAACATGCCTGAAATCAATTTGGCAAGACCCAAGGAAACAGTCCCCAAAAACTGTGTTTGCCAAGTTTTAGTGCTAGAAATTTCTAAAATTTCTTATTTTCATAGTAGTTTTGGAAATTCTTAACTGGTAATGTAGATCTTACTATGCAATATCTTACAACAAAAATACTCCCTCCGTCCCAAATTAATTGCTCAGTTTTGACTTTTTAAAGTCAAATTGACCATTTTTAAAATTAATCTTTTTACTATTTTTGCTAAAATATAGGTGAAGAGATTATAACCAAAAGAAAGTATATACAATTTATTACTAATCCCAATTTTTAGAATTTTAGAAATATATTTATATATGCTTAATTATTAATTCTAAAAATAGTCAATTTGACTTAAAAAAATCAAAACTGAGCAATTAATATGGGACGGAGGGAGTATCATTTACTCACGGACATTTCATTAAAATCTCAACCCGAAGCTTGGGAAATCTATGTTTAACACATTTATCACGTTTCTTGATTTCTTCGAAAATCCAAAAACTCAATTGGTTTTCTTAAATATACTCTATCCAACTTATGGCTTTCAAAATAACCAATATATATGACTTTCTTTGTTTAATATCCTCAGAAAAACAAAGGTTTCAAACTAGGTTTTTATCTAATATAATTCCTTCGTACCAAGTTTTGTAAACATTAAATAGTTTAAATTAAACACTAACTATACATATACACATGAATCACCCTTAGTATATATATTGAACACCAAGGTTTAGTAAAATGGCTCTTTTATGCATTTTGTCAAAGACCTTAAGTGCATTTGGTTTAAAACCTCATTACTCATATCCTAGATTCCCTCTGGGTTCCATTTATAATTTCTTAGTTTTCCTTAGACATGAAAACTACTATTTCATTTCATATACATCTTCTTTACTTCACCAGATAACAAACTCCCGCAACCACATAATTATGTACGTAAACGTAAACATTTGAATGAATTAGTTTTTAAATTGAGATCAATTTACCCCATTGATTTTTTTTTCTTATTGTTGAGAACTATCATAATCCACTCTGGATCTTTCTTCCTCTATAGTCATCCCGATGATAATAACTCTCATTAACTCTTTCAAATTTTCGCTACCTTTCTTTCTCAAAATTTTACTAAATGAACTAGCTAGCAATTCAAAGAAAATTTCAAGAATTTGATCTACGGTTCCCCATTTATAGAAAACCAAAATCGTGGACGAAATAGTCGTTAACAAACTTCTCAAAGGCAAAATAGTCATTGCCTACATTTTCCTATCTTTAACTCAAGTATGGTTAATTTCTAACCATAGCTATTATAAAATTATATACATATATCACATTAGATATATCTTCCCTCAACACATGCTCCATTATTTACTTTGTTCACATTTTCCATGAGGCTCAATTTTATTTTATTAAACCTCTTATACTGCCATACAAGGCTTACTCATTATCTGGGTTATTTATAACCCAGGCTTTAAGTTTTAATTTTTTTGCTTTCATAGTTCATCCAACTATTACTTATCTTAAATTCTTTCTTATTGATTTGTTTTTCTTTCTTTTTGAATAACTTCGATCCATTTATTGGATTTTTCTCTTTATCCTTATAATTAAGTTAATCACTTAATTAATTCACATTTTTAACCTGGTCTCACAAGGCCAATTATTTAAACTTTATTAATCTGATTATTCCTTCCTCTTAGATTCCATTTAACTCGTTAGTCGATTCAAACTAATTACATTAATTAGTTTGTTAAATCATTTACACTATGTAATTCATTCCTATCATTACACAGAGAAATTTTCTAAGTGAAAATTCTCTAAGTAATAACTCTTTTACATGATTTTCATGGTCCTTTCATTTCTTTCCTTTATTTCAGAAGTCCTTCCCCAGAATCATTATTACCGTTGCATTTTAATTCTACTTAATTCCCACTCTTACATAATCTTTTGTCATCAAATATTCTCATCAACTTACTTTATATTATAGGTGTTATATCAACACCTTTCTCATTTCTCATCTTTTTCCAATTCAGGGACAAAATTTATTCTTAGCCCAAGTCTTATTAGACATGTTCCGGCTCATCATTATTTATTTATTTCAGGTATTAACACCTTCATCGTCATCTAATATCCTAACCTTTCCTCATTTTGCTCCTTAATTTCCCATATCTCTTACTCTCTTTTTTGTGACACAGTTTACTCGTTATCAAATAATCAAAATTCTTTAAAAATCCACTATTATGGTATTTTTCTTTTTAACTATAACACAAATTTTCTTACTTTCAATTGGCGATAACTAGTTCGCAAATCTATCTTAGAAAAATAATGAGCTCCTTTTAGTTAATCAAAAGATCAACGATTCTTGGTAATGGGTACTTATTCTTGATCGTGACTTTATTCAATTCCCTATAATCGATACACAATCGCAACGATCCATCCTTCTTTTTAACTAACAATATAAGTGCTCCACAGGGAGACAAACTCGGTTGAATGTACTTTTTGTCTAACAATTCTTGTAATTGAATTATTAGTTCTTTCATCTCTACTGGAGTCATTCGGTACAGGGCTTTTGAGATTAGGGCTATACCCGACACTAAATCTATCACGAACTTGATCTCGATCTAATGGTACTGTCAACTCTTCTGGAAATACATCCGTGAATTTTCTTACTATTGGTATTTGTTCGATTTTCGATCCCATTCTTTGGTGTTAACTGCATGGGCTGAATAACAAACACACCATTTTCATAGAAACTTCATAGCCTACATTATCGTTAGACAACGTACATGATTGTCTCGGCAATTTGCTACCATAAAATATGATTTTAGACTGACTAGGAGTCTGAATGTTTATACATTTCTTTTTGTAGTCAATCATTGCCCCATGGTTATACAACCAATCCATTCCTAATATTACGTCAAATTAACCTAATCGGATGGGAATTAAATCTACCAAAAACTTATGAACCCTTATATCCATACTACACTTTTCATGTACATGAGTCATAGGGATAACTTCCTTATTTGTGATCTCTATGTTCAAAGGAGGGTCTAGTCTTTCTTGATTAATTGTAACCCTTGAGCAAAGTCATCAATACTTGTAGTTTCTTTGAGATATATCTACTTTCTTTATTCTAATACTTCATAATTTATTCATCTATCGAGTTACAAAAATATCCCGCTTCCATGACTGTTCTGCTAAAATATCATAGTTTCCTTAGAGACCTTTCAACAACAGTCTCTCTTTTAATTATTACTTATACCATATACGTCATTTTCGACCCATAATTTAATCATAATACCAAATAAATGTGTTCATATTCATATGCAATTTCGAGTTGTGCTCCGCACATTACATCTTTCGGGTGCATACTGCTATAAACATCATTATCCCACTTGACTACATATAGTCGGGATTTACATCATACTGCCCTTAACTACAAAAGTTGGGCTTCAAAAAGTATACCCCTAATATCACAAAAGATGGATGGGGTGCAACTAACTAATACGTACACCACCTACTAAAACCTACATATATATATACACTAAGAACCAAATCACATAACCTTGCTAGACTACTGATGGAGCATGCCACTCTTTTTGGTGTTCCACCTATAGCCTGCCAGCTATTTCCTCCCCTCAATAGGCTCAAATAGCATCTTCCTCTGCTCTCATGACTTCCATCTCTTGCTTTAAGGCCTCATTCTCATACCTAAAAGCCTCCCTCTGTTAGAAAATTTTAAACAGCTTCTGTTTCAACTCTACATTCCTAGCTGCGATGTGCAGCACTAAAGATTCGAACTGCCCCAGTGATGTATGATGTTATATCTTTTCCCTCCTCCAGTGCTTGGATCTTTTACTCAAGGTCCACGTTCTGGTTCATTAGTTCCATGATTACGTCTACTTCTTCATTATGGGGTCCATCAGAAAAATTCCCTAGGTGTTACTCAAGATCCTCTTCGGGATCAGTCTCAATCTCAAATTCCCCGTTCCCTATGGTAGTTGTCTGAACAGGCTCAATAACTACCATCTCTTCCTTATCCTCAACTAGGTCTCGGATTACTTCTTTCTTCACTCTACCACATTAACAAACTTAATAAGTCTCTATATAACATTTCTATATGCTCACATATCACATAAGTTAAAATTTTATTTGTTATTATATTCTTTTAGATGAATTTTCACAATTCATCACTTATACTCGAAATGAGTTTAACTACTTCTCTTAAGGTCATAATCCTAAGGCTTTTCCCCATTCCTAAGGTTTATTACCTAACAGCTAACAGCTTTGATACCAACTTGTGACTCCCCCAAATCCGGGTTACCTTTACCTCGGGTTTGGTGCTCACAATACTATCATATCCATTCATCCCATCACAATACTAACTTAAAATTGTCTTCGATTACATATTAATCTTAACTTAGATCTCAGGTTCTATAGACCTTTACATAATATATATAATACCAAATAATGTTACATAAATATAATACTAAAGGTATTCATTACAAAACTTCTTAAACATAGTTAAGCATAGGCGCTTAAAAACAGATTACTCCGCAACTTTGCCTTTTTCCCTTATCCTTCCCGGAAGTACCAGTGTTCTCGATTTTAACTGAAAACATTATATTCAACACAAGGGAAAGTAAAAGTTTTCTCAGCAAGGAACTTAACAGTTGAATATAATAGAACAGAAATATTTATAATAAAGGAATTATAATTCATGAGATACTGAGCAGAACACTTCTTTAAAAGCTTTGAGTTTAAAAATAAGGCTTTAACATGCTGTAAGGTCAAATGATCAGTGAACTCTATACTAGAATTGACAGTACTAAAACTACAATTCATGGATATAAACAGATACTAAAAACTGAATATACCCTAGACTTGTACTTTAGGTGATCAACCCAAGTACCCTATATTATGCACAACATAACAGTCTGATGACACATTACATGTCATTCGGAATCATATGTCCAGTATCATATGCCCCTATAAAAGGGTTGTTCATTCACAACATTATATAAGAGTTCGCACCATAATAAAATTGTTTGGAGAACATTAAATGAGATTTTCATTAATGAATAATATCAATATATCTCAACATTTATCTAGCCAAAATAATGGCATCGACATACTTTCAATATCATAAGAACAACTGAATTTGAAGTATTACAGTTCAATAACTTGAAAAGATAAATTTATTTAAGAAAGAAGTTCGATATACTTGTCTCTCGCGTCGTTTAAACTTTTAATAGAGTATCATGCCACTGAGTAGCATACATATATATAGTGTCGGCTTACTTAGTTATCTTATAGCACAAAGTCTACATTTTTTATACACATAGTTCAACTATAGTTATTGAAATCATATTCAATAATTATCAGGTATGTTACTTACAAACATTAAACAATCATATAGATAGCTTTTATTTGCAAATACAGTTAAGCACACATAGGCACTTAGTTTATCACAACATATTTTCACAGCTTTGTATATACATAGTACTTTTGCATAGCTAGCTCACATAGACACATAGCACATATAGCTTTCATACATCACAACATA
Source organism: Panax notoginseng (assembly GCA_016801055.1). Classification (NCBI taxonomy): domain Eukaryota; kingdom Viridiplantae; phylum Streptophyta; class Magnoliopsida; order Apiales; family Araliaceae; genus Panax; species Panax notoginseng. Next base: position 209,835,789 of record CM029015.1, on the reverse strand, counting down.
TACTTGTTTTAGTTCAAATGTGTCATATTATAGATTTTAGAACATAAAACAACTTTATTATCTCATTTAGTCATGTTAAGACATTTACAAGTTTTAAACTTTACTTTTGCAACATAACCCAAAAACACAAAAATATGATTTTTAAGGTACTTTTGGAGATTTTTAGTTATTTCTATAGTAGCTTGTTTAATCTCTCATTTGAGAAATCTTATAGACCTTATATTAAAGTATTTTATTTATGATTTAGGTCTATAAAACTATCAAGTTAAGCCATCCAAACACAGCTCCCAAATGGGTTGTTTTACTCTTTTTATTACTTGGCCAAAATTATAGTTTTCATGAATTTTAAGTCTACTTTGATGATTTTTATGAATTTTTGTATTAGCCTTTTGAACATGAATTCTGGACACACTTCTAGACTATATACCAAAGTATTTTTTTTATTAGTTTAGGTTCTCAAGCAAGCTTTATGAGCTTCTTGAAATTGATGCTCAAACTAGGTGGTTTCACCACAGTTTCTAGTTTTACTAACTTTGTCCAATTATTGCCAATGTTAATTCTGGCCACTTAGGTTAATTCCAACACTTGAATTTTAACTAGTTAGAACTATTTTTAGCATTCACTTGACTTTGCTATGCATAGATTTAGTTTTGACCCTCTAAACCTAGCTTTTTCAAGTTTTTACATACTAATTTCTCATGTTCTTGTATGTATTAGCATTTCAACACTTGGAATAACCTAGCATACCTCTAACTCACTTGTCTAAGGTTTCAAAATTGATCCTTAAATAAAATGGCAAAATCTCAAATTTTAAACTTAGAAAACCTACAGAAACTACAATTTGAATGATTTTATAGGCTAGTTTGGTGATTTTTTTTTGAATTTCTGGATTAAGTTCATGGCTCAACCATTTTGCCCTGATTGTAGACCATACATCAAGGTATTTTAATCAAGGTTTAGGTTTCTTCATGTCATTTAAGCTTCTCAAAATAGTACCTCTAACTGGCCTGTTTTCTAACTTTTTTTCAAAAACTAATTTTGACACTTTTCCATTTTCCCCCAATTTTGGCAACTACGATAGTCTAGACAAGTGTAATTTAGTTGCATAAGGTTACTTTTATCATCATCTCACTCTACTTAGTCATCTAGCAAATTTGACCTATCAAAGCTCACTTTAGGTTTGAAAAATATATCATAACTTGGTTTTCTTGCTAGCTTTGGTCATGAAAATGATTAGAAATCATTACAAGCATGGATTAGAAACTTTATATGAGTTCATTACAGACTTAAAAGTTCAGGTAGTAAAAATTACCCAAAATAGTTCACTTTTGGGCTTAAAATTTGATTTTCAACAAGTCTAATGCTCAAAACAGTTTAGACTTGGTTTCTTTAACTTGTATAGCTTACTTATGATATATTACAACTATTAAAACATGCCTACAAGGTTCAGGTATGACCACTCTTCATTGTTAGATAATACTTTAAAGCTTACTTTTATAGCTTTTAAACTTAAATTTTGGACAATGTCCAACTTAGTCCTCAATTAACTAAAGGAACAACTTTTAAATGATATATATAGATAGTGTAAGTACCCTTTACTGACTTTTAACATTAGTGGCCAAATTTGACCATAACAATTCTTTATAAGCACAGTTTTGGCTACCAAATCTCAAACAGTTCCACAACAAGACTAAGGGAACTTTTAGGCATTCAAGCAACTCTTAAGACATCATTATAATATAACTTTTAATACCTTATATGCTTACAACAGTTATCTCAGATCTTGATAGTTAAAATAGTCCCTTTCTTAGGCATACTAAGCATTAGTTTATACATTTTCACCAAAACGGTTCCCAGCATTGAAGTATATGCATTATCACAACATGAACCTACTACTATATGTTCATGGTTTAAAACATTTATATGCAAAGATCCAAGCTTTAGTTCAAAAAAGCCCCTAATAGGCTCTTAAATGCCACAAGGAAGCATGGTTTGACAATATAGTTAAGAAAATAGCATGGTTATGTAATACATAAGCTTTGATTACCCTTTTTCATAACATTCAGCATGCTTTGCATATATTCGGATGCCATACAATAGATTGCACAACGACAGACTTCAACAAGCCATTTAAGTTAGTCTTTCATGCTCTCAAAATAGTCCATCACCAAGCTACTTAGCAGTGGCCTGGTCTGGCCTATTTCAAATAGGTCCAGATTACCCTATTTTGGTCTTTTATCAACTGAAAAATTGCTACTTAAGTTCCACTGCTATCAACCTTCAATGATTAGTACATTTATCTCATGTTATAGCATAAAAACCATATTAAAAGTAAGAAATAGTAGTCACTATCAAGCTTGCTATAACAGCCCCCTTGTAATCCATGAAGCCTAATTAAGAACTAGCATAACTATCACAAATTACTTTAAATCATGTTACACTTTAGCATAGGACCATGCTTGATACATTAGTTTTACTATATAAGTTATTAGACATCATTTTAGACTCTAAATCACAGCTAGCATACATTGATACTATATGAGTCCTTAGTTTAGCATTTTATCAAACTTGTAGTGTACAGTCCACATTAATACACATAGTACATATATTACTAGCCACTTGGTTCCAGCTTATTGGCTTTTGATCATTAATGATACTCATATTGGTTAAGCATATTAACAACAATAATAAACACAGCCATGATAATCATATATCAGTCCACAATCAATAACTCTATGTAGCAGCCCATTTTAAGTACCCGGACACTAACAGTTCAGCCTTATTAACAAAATATAATAGAAAACAATTGGAAAGAGTTTAAATTAGCTTACCTTGCTAGACATCCATAGATGAGATGCTCAATTCTTTCTTTCCCTTTTAGCCGAGCTTTGCCCTATTTCTATCTAATTGACTGCTATTGTATTTTTAGAACTCAATTAAGCATAGAAGGTAATTGATTTTCAGCCATAAGCTTGGCCATTTATGGATGAGCTTCTTTTAGCAATCATTAGCTTTACTACTGCTCTCTACCCGACCCCTACATGTATTTCACTGTTAAGCTTATTTGGCTTCTATAAAGGCCTCCTGGCATTCTACCTCTAGCAGCCATATAGCTCTTTCAGTGACCCCTATTAACTCCCTAACACAGCTCTATTTGGCCCCTACAGTTCATTTAGCTCCTAGCAATCAACTACTACATTCCTAGCTACTAACCAATAGCAACTAACTGCTAGTTTCCTGACTAATTAACAACTAACTAACTGACTGTCCGATGCCAATTAACTAAGGTACTAGGTAACTGCTAACTAATGGTCAAGCCATCTCACAGCTCTTTTACTAACCGACCAGAAATTTAACTGTCGTCTTATTTTAATAGACTAACTGTGACGCCCCTAAAATAGGTCCACACAACCCATTCTGGGTCGCCAAATACAAACTTCATTTATACTACTATTGAACTATCGTGCAAAATACGACAACACATAAGCTGTGAATTTTAATACAAATATTGTCTCGTAGACAATATCCAAACTCAAATTAAGTCTTCATTACAATTATTATCACACTATTTCACAACATAGTAAAGACTTTTATAGTAACTATCTCGGATCATTCCTCCACTCCCCGACTAGTCCCAGTTACATTCTCGCCTCCTTATAAGAACAATGGAACCAAAAGAAAAAAGATGAGTTCAACTAGCCCAGTAAAAAATATTATGACTAAGATAATGTAGAACAAATTATCCTTAGTCCTCAACAGGAAAAAAATCTGATAGAATACAATAGACAACAAGTTTTAGATCAACAACTGCAGCGGAAACATCAATCCATTAGAAGAGTCAAGTAGAAAATGATATCTACTATCTTCTATGATTTAAAAGTCCATCATCAATATTTTATCCATGTAACACCAATCAATAATTATTTCCAATCAACAAATTATCTATGCACTACAGGCCAAAGATAATCGTTTGTATCACCAGTAGTCATGATTATGTCAAACACCTGTCCATCTATGCACTACGGATCAAAGATGACTTTCACCATAATATACCTTTATCTGTAACGTTAAAGGTCATGATTATACCAATACACAATTCATGGTCATAATCATACCAATCAACAGTTCATCTTTGCACTACGGACCAAAGATAACTTTCAACACAATATAAGCATGAGGATGATGACAATGATATAAAGAATCAATCAAGTGAGATCAAGGATAAATATTAGAGATTTATAATTCAATTTATTCAGAGTTCAAGAATGTCTCAAATTGTCAACATGATCGCTAATTGTGGAGTAAAATTCAAGAATGATATTCATGTATCAAAAATAATTTAGATAGAAAAGAAATCAATTTTGTCGTGAATAGTACCCCGAATGAATAGCACTCGAATGAAAAGTACCCCGAATAAATAGTATCCCGAATGAATAGTACCCCGACATAAATAGTATCCCGCCATGAAAATATTATAATTTCAATAAGAAAAGTTCAAACCACTAGTGCAATGATAATAGATGAAGCACAAACTATTAAGAATATTCCATTAATTTCAAGGGTTTTCACCATTTAATAATAAGGTTATGGAAACAAACAATAAATTCGTACCATAAATGGAGAAATATGAAATAAGACGATATCCCTTGATGAGTACAAAAGAAATGATATCTCATACGAGTATAAAAGAATATACGAAACTGCATATACAAAACTACAAATGGATTTTCGCCCGTCATGCGGTAATCCGCGTAGACAGATCATTTCCACAATTTAATAAAGAACGAATACGAATGATTATTCACCATGCATACGATAATCCGCGTAGACAGGTTATTCCCGCAGATTAATAAAGAATGAATGCGAATGGTTATTCGCCATGCATGCGATAATCCGCGTAGACAGGTTACTCCCGCAGATTAATAAAGAATAGAATGACAACCCTTATGAGTATGAAGTAAATAACATCCTTTACGAATACGAAAAAAAATAATACCCCTTACGAATACGAAAAATAATATCCCTTATGAATACGAAATATTATATCCCTTATGAATACGAAAAATAATATTTCTTACGAATACGAAAAATAATATCCCTTAGCTTGTAGGAGATTGAATACTGCAATAGTGTAGTAGCAGAATACTCTTCTTCTTTCTCTCTTATTCTCTCTATAGTTTCTCTCTCTAGAGTTTTAGTGAATTCATAAGAAATAATGAAGAAATGAACTTCTATTTATATAGGAGAATGGACTAAATAGTAACTGATTCACGGACGGTCTAGATTGATTTACTATTAAAACGGACGGTGCATATTGATTTACTATTAAAACTTCAACTGACGGTCCATACTGATTTACTATTATAACTTCAACCAACGGTCCATATTAATTTATTATTATAACTTCAACCGACGGTCTAAAAAATTAGCACATCTCCTCACGGAATAATAAGTCAAACTTACAAAAAACGCCTCATGACAAATCCCTCTATTTTTATAAAAAATGAAATAAATATTTACCACAAATCACTTATCTTTAATCAACACATTTTTAATCTTTCAACAATTATTCATCATTTAATTTAATATTATAACTCACAATATTGACCACCATATCGTTCCAAGGAAAGAGGAGACTTTCCGATAAAGATTTCTCCTTATTGGCGCACAATTAAATAACCAAACCTCTTTCCTCGACAGAACTTCCTAGACATTGTCAATAATGCAAATAATAATATGAATAATTGTGTCATCTCAATTATAGATTTAATAATATAAAATATTGTGCAGATGATACTGTGACAATAATGAAATCAATAATATGACATACTATGCAGCAACTATTGTGACAATTATTGAATGAAACTGAGTGACTTCTTACGTAAGCATCAATAATTAGAGATACTGTGCAATACTGTGTGCTACTGTGTAATAACGCGTATTATTGTACTTTTATCACCGGGTATTTCAACAGTTTAACGGTAAAAGTCTTGCCGTTATTTTTTATAAAAGGTTATTTTTGTCGCTTTCTATATCCGATAATTATTCTGTTATAGGGTCCACTAATGATTGCGTCGTCGTACGAATATTCTCCGACCAAACGAATATTCCCTGACACAACGAATATTTTATGACAACTTGCTTACTTTGTAAAATTTTCACATATCACCCTTAACTTTAACCTTTTATCAATTTAACCATTTACTAAATAGAATAATAATTATAAGAAAAATTGAATATTTTTATTTCATAAAATTCGGGGTCTTACACGAAAAGTCTACTTATTATACTCAATGCAGCTGTCGGATTGGGCTTCGAGCAAGGCAGTGACTAGATTTAAATTTGTGCTCATTACACTTCTTTTAAAATAGTAAGAGTCCATAAAACTAAAATTAATGTAGCACATTTTCAAACACACATAGCAAATTAAGGTAGCCCCATATTTAAATGTGAAATTTCAATCCATATAAGTATTCGTGAGTTTTATCTCCACAATTGATTAGGCTAACAAAAGTAACTAGCACACACACATCATTAAATATTGTGTTTCCATGTAATTTAAATAATATCTTAATATAATTAATTCTTTGAACACATAGATAGCTTCATATCAAGAATCTTTCCTAATTAAGTTATGTTGGCTTTCATTTTCATTATTGATATTTAAATACTATTATAATAAGGTATACCATTCTTCCTCCCTTTACCATACACGAGTTGAAATATTTACTAAATTATTAAGTAGTAAATAATTATAAGGCCACAATAATCAAGTATAAACAAAAAAAATTATACTCAAAATTTGACATTATAATAACTGAATATTACATAAAATTTTCTAAGTCATTACAGTTATGGCAAGTCCCTGAACTCATATTATTATTATGTCAAGTTCCTGAACTCACATAAATGTATGGTAAGTTCATTGAGCGGAACGTTATTTCTAAATTTGCACATTCTTGATATTCCTTAATTTATTAAATTGCAAAATATGCCAATTGTTTCGATTACTTCACTATAGAACTGATTCACACTAAGTGTAACGCCCCCAAATCCTGGGTACCTTGAATCTCAGGCTTGGTGCATTACGGTACAACCCTCATATGAATATTTATAACCTTTATTCATAAAATAATGAATACAACCTTGCTTAGTTACCAATTAATAAATTAATTCATTCCACTTCCAGAATCTATAACCATTATAACCTGGTATTTTACTTGTAAATCATCTTGATTTAATTTATACAGTTCAAGTTATAAACAATATGTTCATCTCGATATATTGATTTTAAGTATCCATATACTCACAACAAGATTTAATTGCTCTTATATGCAATGTTCCTTGACTATCCAATTACAATATATCAGATGCATGTTATCTAGTATAGCTAAAACTATACAACAACTTCAACCAGTACTTCTTCTTTTTCCTTTGTCTATCTTGAATTCTTCAATTCGCTCTGGTTTAGCTGAAAAAAGTTATTTATAGCAAGAGTGAGCAACTACGTTGCCCAACAAGTTTAACAGTTATCACATAACATATAAATCACAATTCAAACATACTTTACCTTCTTCATGTTTTGCATTTCTACATTATTCATATTTATCATGCTTGACATATATTCATGCTTCATACTTTATCATATACCTCATATTGCAATATAGCGAGTTTCCATAACTCAATCAACTTCAATCATCAACTTGATTCAATAGATTTATATCACAGTATAAAACATAGTGCACATCTCAAACTAATCATAAGAAGTACATACAATACAGGAAGTACTTTCATATAACAACTATCAAGTTCACACATAAAAACAAATTCTGAAAAACTTGCATGGACCAGGGTTTTACCATTACACCAACTTTTGCGTTCCCTGTACAACCTACACTCTAGGTGAGATTGATAACAAAACACATCATCAGTCAAAGTTTGACTATTAGTGTGATCTTACTTTAAAACCTTAACTTGACTTATTATCTTCTTTGAATTCTCTTTATATCTAATAATGTAGACATTTGACTTTATTATTTATAAAACTTAGTTTTATTTTCCTTTCATCACCACATGTGCTAACTTATCGCACTTGTAGTGTACGTACTGTGTGTGTATCACACTATTTCAACATACCACACTTAGTTAAACATTTCTCATCTAAATTCCTTCATCTTAGATTATGCATATAGCCTTCGTTCATCAATTTGTAATTATCACACATAGTATCATCACAAACTTAGTTTCTGTACATTCGTAAACATGCTCATTTTAGTCAAAACATATCATAGTAAAACTTTTTGATCATCATAGACTTCAATTTGCATCTTAAGTCATGCAATGACATTTATAAGCTTTAAAAATTCACTTTTACAACATAACTCAAAAACACAAAAATATGATTTTTGAGGTACTTTTGGGGATTTTTAATAATTTCTATAGTAGCCTTTTAGTTCCCCATTTATGCAATCTTATAGACCCCAAAGCAAAGTATTTTATCCATGGTTTAGGTCATTAAAACTATCAAGCCATGCCTTATAAAAGCAACCCTTAACAGGGCTGTTTCAACAAAGTCACTAGGCAAAACTGCAGACTTTGTGATTTTCAAGGCTACTTCAGAGATTTTTATGAATTTTTGTATTAGGGTTTTAGACCTGAACTATGTACATACATATAGACTATATATCAAAGTATTTTTGTATTGGTTTAGGTCCTCAAGCAAGCTTTCTGAGTTTTTTGAAATTGATGCTCAAACTAGGTGGTTCACCACAGTTTTTAATTTTACTAACTTTGGTCAATTCTTGCCAATTTCATTTATGGCCTCTTGGGTTCATTCCCACACTTAAATTATTACTATTTAAGACTATTTTAAGAATTTCCTTGACTTTGCTAAGCATAGATTTGGTTTTGACCCTTTAAACCTAGTTTTTTCAAGCTTTTACATACTAATTTCTCAAGTTCTTGTATACATTAGCATTCCAACAGTTGGAACAGCCTAGTATACCTCTAACTCACTTGTCTAAGGTGTTAAAATTGGGTTTTAAGTAAAATAGCAAAATCTCAAATTTCAAACTTAGAAAAATCTGCAGAAATTGCAGTTTGAGCAATTTTATAGGCTAGTTTGGTGATTTGTTTGAATTTCTGTGTTAGGTTATTGGCTCAACCATTTAACCCTACTTCTAGACCATACATAAAGGTATTTTAATCAAGGTTTAGGTTTCTTAATCATGTCAATTAGGCTTCTCAAAACAGGGTTCAAACAGACATGTTTTCACTTTTTCGCAAAAATTATTTTTCACACTTTTCCATTTTTCTCCAGTTTTGGCTACTTGGATAGTCTAGGCATGTGTATTTTAATTGACTAAGGCTACTTTTATCATCACCTCACTTTATTTAGTCATCTAGCCAATTATGACCTATTAAAGCCAACTTTAGGCTTGTAAGATAGACCATAACTTAGTTTTCTTGCTAGATTTGGTCTTGGAAATGATTGGGAATCATTACAAGTATGCATTAACAACTTTATATGAGTTCATTATAGTCTTATAAGTTCAGATATTCAAAATTTCACAAAACAGTCCACTTTTTAGCTTAAAATATGATTTTTTTCACGAGTCTAATGCTCAAAACAGTTTAGACTTGGTTTCTTTAGCTTGACTAGCTTACTTATGTCATATTATGACTATTGAAACTTGTCTATATAACCCAGGTATGGTGGTTCTTCATTTAGGTGCTAATTTCTATTTTAAAGCTTACTTTCATTGGTTTTTAGATATGAATTTGAACCACACATAACATAGACCTTAACTAAGTTAAGTAACACTTTTTAAATACCCCTTATGTACATTTCATGGTCTCTTTACTGACTCATAAGTTCAGGTATTGAACTTGACCAAAACAGTCCCCAAATTTGAATTTTAAGCACAGTTTTGACTCTTAACTCTCAAACAGTTCCATAACAAGACAAAGGGAACTTCTAGGCATTCAAGCAATCCTTAAAACATCATTGTAACATAATCATTACATACATTACATACTTGTAATAGTTAGTTGTCTTTCTAATACCCAAAACAGTTCATTCAAAGCATTTAAAGCATGGTTTAACACTTAAATTATCATAACAGTTCCCAAGCCTTCGATTTATAACATTATCACATCATATAATTGCTATATACCATATGTTCATGGTTTAAAACATCTAAATGCAAGGCTTCTAGCTTTTGTTCAAAATAGCTCCTAATAGGCTTTTAATTTCCACAAGAAAGCATGGTTTTACAACCTAGTTAATAAAATAGCTTGGTTGTGTAACACATAAATTTTGACAATTCTTTTACATAACTTTTATCATGCATAGCTTTGATCCGAGTGGCACCAAGCAGTTTACACCCTTATCAGACCTTAAATAGGCATTTCAGCTAGCTTTCAAGCACACCAAAACAGTGGTCTGGTCTGGCCTGATTCAGCAGGCCCAGACGGCCCTGTTTTAGCTCTTTTATCATTTGACAAAGCTACATAATTACACTACCATTAACCTTCAAGGTTTAGCACATTTAGACACCATTTATAGCATTAAAACAACCTTAGAAGCATGGCAAGTCAATCATAAACGAGCTCCTAATTAACAGTCCAAATCTACTTTGTTTTGTTCATTAACAAAGCCATCATGGTATACAAGGATCTTTAAGACATGTTATACTTATGTATAGAGCATACTTGAAATATAGCACATATTATTTTAGCAACTAAACAGCATTTTGGACTTTAATTTATAGCTAGAATACCTTGACACTATAACAGCCCCTAGTCTAGCATTTTATCAAACAGATGGTATGCTAGGTTTTTGGTTTACATAAAACAATCACTTTCTTATCCATTTTCCAACCTTCTGGCTTAATTTACCTAGCACAACAACAACAATAGCAACATAACAGCCATCACAACTCTTATTAGATCTATAACCACTAACAGTTGGTTTTCCATCAAATGTAACTTGAAATGGAATTGAATGGAAAGGAAAAGGGCTGCGGTGACTTACCCTGATGGAGCTTATGCTTTGATAGCTTCTTCTTGCAACAATGTCTAATGGTGCCAATGCTGCACTCCTCTCTAACCTGAGTGCAGTTAAGATGCGGGGTAATAGAATATCACCACAAGGCAGTGAACTAATCGTGAAGTATGAAATGATTTCGTCAAAATGCAATCACTAGATCTAAATAGCTCTCAAACTTAAATTATGTAATTCAACAAAAATAATTTCGTCAAGGGTTGTCTTTTCCCAATCCACCTGAAATAAAAAAATGTCACGCAAATTACTACAACATACGAGAGTAAGGTATTTTATGCATTCCTCATTTGAGTCATTTCAAAGAATTGTTGATAGGGATCGATTCACGAGACATCATCGTCGTTAATAATTCACTATTTAGCTATTTATTTATTTAGTTTGTAGATTTGTTATTTCTTGGTTTATTTTAGTATTAAATTATTTATTTAGAAGCTCAATTGTTAATAAGATTGTTAGAATTTCTTTTTATTATAAATATATAAGTCATGACAAATTATTAAACACACTTTGATATTAAAATTATCCTAATTATTAGTTGCAATTCCTCCTTCCTTACTGCGGTTCTAGATCAAGTTAAGGTTCTCCCTGTTGTTATCAAGTGATTGGTAGATGCACAAATACATGCTCCACGATAAATAAAATGTTATATTTCAAACCTCAATTATCATTTGTATAATTGTATTTAACAGTCCAAATACTTACCCTGCTAGAACATTTTACGGCAAATACAAATTCGACTGAAATGTGAACCGTATATATACTTGTCCTTGAGGGTGTAAATAAACCGAGTCGAACCGAATATTAAGTTGCTCAAATTTGATTCACAAAATTTATTGAGTATAAAATAAAGTTTGATTAAAATTCGTTTAACTACTGAATCGAATACGATCTCGAATCGAGCCCGAGCAGCATGTCAGCCTCGTTCAAATTAAACATCTACAAAAACACAAATATTACCAAAAATGGAATATAATGGTATTATTGCCTTACGGCTTACATTGGAGAAGCATGTCTTTTTCATGACCTGCTTGTAAAGTTGTAATGATAAATGGGGAAGACCCCTACTATTTCTTGTTTCTCAGAAATCACCTTTTCACTGGCTATCGTCTAAAATACCAACAAGGCACTTTTCCAATAAGAACTCGGCGTTCACCCAAGCATGGTACTTGTCTGAATAAAGTTAAGGGTTACAATTTACAGCTACTGAACAGAAAAAGTAAGTACCAATTATGCATAGAACAGGAAATCTTTTAGCATGACAATCATGGACAGTTGATTTCTTCACTATCTTTACTCACTTTGAAGGTACAAAATATCTAACAAATAATATAAGGTCACCCCAATGATAAACATATTCTCTATAGATGTTAGATAGGGAATAATAGTTGAAGTACAAATACTCGTATCCCACCTATCATTTTTGCAAAGAAACATAGCCTTGGAGTTCTACTTGAAGAATTTATATATTGTAAGAGTCCGGCCTATTTATCATATAATTAGTTCGTTATTTAGTCCAATGGATGTTATTTAATCATTTCTAAGGCCATTTGAATTATAATCTCAAATAAAAAAGTGGCATTATATCTTTTGACGTATCAAATGACCTCAAAAATAGTCTAGCGATTAAATAACGGACTAATCATGAGATAAAATAGTCCGAAGTGGTAGTAAATTAGTACAAATAGTTATATCCCATCCATCATTTTTGCAAACAAACATAGCCTTGGAATTCAGCTTGAAGAATTTATAAAATGCTAAACTGAATTCAGCTTGAAGAATTTATAAAATGCTAAACTGAACCAGAGTAGTAGAGATATATAAGAAACTCTAGAAGAAAATCTAATCTGATGGCGTAAGTTGTATAAATTAGTCAACAAAATAAGGATACTGAATAAAGTTGTACAGTCTTTTCCAACTGCCTTCATTAGTAAATCAACACCTGAGAAAAGGAGTATAAAAAAACCATATTCAGCTTATTGGAAATACAAAAAGACAGTACTTTTAAAACAATCACAAGTAACGACTTCTTATAAATGAAAAGGCTACAGATCATTAGCAACAAAAATTCTGAAAAGAGCCGAAAGGTAGTGTCAGATAATTGAGAAATGGCCACAGCTTGCCCAGAGATATTAAAGATTATTGCAACCAGGAAATAAATAATGAAATCAAGATAAACCACAATGAGACCAAAGCACTATCTGAACCAGGATAATAAATAATAAAGCATCCAACTTAAAGAGAACCAAGAGATGGCATCTCTAAGCTTGAAAAGACGAAGGATAGAACTGTTGCACCAAGAGCCGAAAGGCAGCCTCAGATAACTGAGAAATGGCCACAGCTTGCCCAGAGATATTAAAGATTATTGCAACCAGGAAATAAATAATGAAATCAAGATGAACCACAATGAGACCAAAGCACTATCTGAACCAGAATAATAAATAATAAAGCATCCAACTTAAAGAGCACCAAGTGATGGCATAACTAAGCTAGGAAAGATGAAGGATGGAACTGTGCATCAGGTGTAACATGAAGGAACCCTCACTTAAACAAAGTCCAACTCTCATAATAAGAGAATCCAAGTTTGACCCAGTGAACAACTGACAGTTATCTTAGCATTGTCAATGTAGATCTGGCATATGTCAGCATAAAAATACAATCTATTTTTGAGGGTAGTATGTTTTGTATTTTGGGAGAATATGAGACCTGTACCTTCTTCAGAGAGACGGGTCAAACAGAAAGGTTGATACTTAGGCAGGTTTAGAATTAAAATTAAGAATGAGAAAGAAGGGTGAAGAAGCAAAATAGGCAGGGAATCGCAGCAACTCACACTAAAACACAAATTTTTAATTTCAAGTAATAATAAATCAACTACAAATAATAACCAAGACTACATTAGTTTATATAGAAGACGGAAAACCCTAATTATTATAATATGATTTAAGTAACTTAATTTAAAAGAGAAACAAAACACATTTATAATTATCTACAACTATAGTTTAAAGTTTTAGAATAGTCTACATAATACAATCAAAACATAATTATATTGATTTATCTCCGAACAATAATGTAATATAACGTAACTAATTAATAATGGGCAAATTGCAAAATTGTCCCCTTATGTTGGATACTGAATTGCAATATAAACACTAACATTTCAATTTTTGCAATGTCATAACCAATGTTTTAATTTTTTGCAAAATCGTGTCATCTGACCAATTTTGGTCAAATTTAGTCAAAAATGTGTATATCATGTGTGCTTAACGGGCAAAATTATTATTTTTAACGGTTTTACCCCTCTGTTTGAAGGTGTTTGTCCAACACCCAAGTGATATGCACATGATCGACTTATTTTGACCAAAATTGGTCAGAATGGACAGTTTTACAAAAAATTGAAACATTTGTTATAACATTGCAAAAATTGAAACATTAGCATCTATATTACAATTCAGTGTCAACGTGAGGGGACAGTTTTGCAATTTGTCCATTAATAATCCTTTTAGCTACCATATATCTCTGTGTCAAAATATTTTTATGAAAAAAGGTCCACCGAAAAACCATCTTTGGACACCTTAAAATGCAACAATACCATCCTTTTGCCCCATAAATTATAATTTTTTATAAGTTAAGCTTTTGTAGCATGGCTTTGGCCCTGTCACAAAGCTGCATTTGGGAATAGTTAGTTGAAGGCCAATTTAATGAAATTGTTTCAAGAAAACCCTGATCATAAATTCTACATCAATCAGTGTTCTAAAAATCCCCGCCTAGGTCCGCCTAAGCCCCGCCTAGGCGCTAGGCCCTCCCTTGGCGCCTCGCCATGGCCACTAGGCCTCCCTGACGCTTCACATAGGCCTAAAGCGGCAAAAAAATCCCTCCAGAAAATTAGGCGGAGTCTAAGCGGGAGAGATTTTTTTTATTTTAATAACTACCCAAATCAGATTTTAATATATTTATTTTTTTAATGATTTACCATATTCATAATACATGTTGTAGCATATCAAATCACAACAAAAAATGAACAATATCAAGTCAAAGTAGATACTTTTATTATAATTGTAATTTTTTGAACTTGTATCAACTTCAAATTATATAAATGATGATACATTTGTAATATTTAATTTAATTCAATATAATTCTTAAATTTATGTTTAGTTTATTAAGTTTTAATATTGAATTAAATTATTGAAATTTGAAATTTTATTATTTAATAGCAATCTTGTTTATGAATAAAACTAATACGTTAAAAATATGTTTGAACTTTAAACAATTGCATGTTTCTGTTTGAAGTTTGACATTAAAAATATGGATGTGTTTGAACTTTAAGCAACTGCCTTTATTATTATAGATTGTTTTGCTTTATATTATTGTTTTGTTTGGATAAATGTAAGATAAAATATTAAAATTGACTTAAAATAAAAAATCCTGCCTAGCCCCCCTCGGCCGCCCGCCTAGCGCCTTTTAGAACATTGACATTAATAAAAGACCCATATCCAAAATCCTCGAACTGTTTTGAATCAAATTGAAGGCACAAAATCGGAGACAAGATATCCAAAAAAGGTTGATAGATGCACAGAGAAAAAGGCAAGGAAAGAAGATTAAAATAACTACTACATATACTAAAAATGGGTATTTCTCTAATATATGATACACCATTGTTTGACTGACGTTTCCGGGCATGTTGTACTACCTATAAGTACCAAGATACCCCCGTGTATGTTACAAAAATATAATGTTAAATGAAGCAATCAAGAGGAGGCTTTTGCTGGGTTACTCCTCGAATCCTATTCAGAAAAGAATTGCTATTATGGAAATAAAGATATCCTATTTTTAATAGGATATTTATTATATGTTGTAGTCCAATTATGAGAAGGAATCTTATTTTTGTTAGGAGTTTTATTTTGCAAGTGTTCTATTTTGAATAGGAAGAAGAGAATTGTGGGTACTCTATAAATAGAGTATTATGTTGAGTTTTTGAAGTGTAGCACAATCAAAAATCATGTAGCATCCTAAAAGTTGAAAGAGGGTGTGAGTGGGTTTTGTGTGAGGAAGAGAGTTTTTGCAACTTTTATATTCCGTGCAAAAAAGATATTGTGGGTAGGAGGGTATTGCAATTTTTAGTTCGTGCAAAAAGTTGTGTCGCGGTATTGTGCAACCTCAAGTTTTAGGGCGTAACACTTGGGAGGATTATTATAAGCTCATTATTTTGATATAGTGGAGTTTCAGAGTTTGACATGTGAGTTTTTTCCTTTTAAGGATTTCCACATTAAATCTTGAGTTGTTTCATCTTTCTTTATTTTATTGTGTGATTTGCGTTGACTTAATTCCCAACAAATGGTATCAAGAGCTAGGTTAATTGGATCTGAGGTAGAGTTATTAGTCGCATTGGTGTGACAAATAAAGAGTGAAGAATTATGGACTTGAAGTCGAGTTTCATCATGATGGGATGAATAAGAGATTTTGCAATTATGGAGGATTGCCGTTGCAGTCGCTGCTTGATGAAAATAATGGAGACGATAATGAAGATGAACACAACGATGTTGATGGTGATGCTATTAAAGAAGTTGATAATGTTAAAAAGGAAGATGATGATGGTAACTATAATGCAAGTAATGTCAATGACGTGGATGATGTGGATAATGTAGATAGTGCAGGTAATGCGGATGATGCGGATTATACAGAGGATGTAAATGATGCGGATGATGGTGACAACTACAACGGTGAAAGTGATGAAATTGAAGTGTTTACATATTCGAGTCGAGGGAGGAATTGCTAGAGTACTCCTCAAATCCTATTCAGATATAAAGTTGAAGTATTCGGGGATTCGAGTTGAGGGAGGAATTGCTGAGTTACTCCTCAAATCCTATTCATAAAAGAATTGTTATTATTGTTATTATGGAAATAAAGATATCCTATTTTTAATAGGATATTTATTATATGTTGGAGTTCAATTATGAGATATAATCTTATTTTTTGTAGGAGTTTTATTTTGTAAGTGTCCTATTTTGAATAGGAAAAGGAGAATTGTGGGTACTTTATAAATAGAGTATTATGTTAAGTTTTTGAAGTGTAGCACAATCAAAAATCATATAACATCCTAAGAATTGAAAGAGGGTGTGTGGATTTTGTGTTTGTGTGAGGGAGAGGGTTTTTGCAACTTTTATATTTCGTGGAAAAAAGTTGTATTGTGGGTAAAAGGGTTTTGCAGCTTTTAGTCCGCGCAAAAAATTATGTCGCGGTATTATGCAACCTCAAGTTTTAGGGCGTAAAATTTGGGAGGATTATTGTGCCCATTATTTTGATATAGTGGAGATTCGGATTTTGGACTGGTTTTTCCCTTTTTAAGGGTTTTCCACATTAAATCTTTAGTTGTTTCATCTTTCTTTATTTTATTGTGTGGTTTACATTGACTTAATTCCCAACAGCTTCATGATAAGGCATAACGTAGGTAGTTGTTTTATTCATGATTTATATTTTAATATAACATAAAAGAGAATAAAATTACTTCAAAAAGAACTGTCGCAGATCCGATCCAAAACCAAATGGCTAAAGTACAGTCTAAGGGGAAGTGAAAATGCATGACATACCATGGATTTTCCAATATTTAATCTAAATCAAATTAAAAGAAAGGCAATTCGCTAACCAATTAAAGCTCGAAATAATCTTTTTCAACATATAAAGAGAGATATATTGTCAACTCGCACCAAAAGTGTATATTTTCAAAGAAACACATACATCAATTAAGGATTTTACTGAAATGAAGAATGTACTATAAACTCAAATTCCATTTTAGAAATGATATGTACCTTTACATTATTCAAGTCTTGACTTACAGTATAGAAAAATGAAAAGGATAAAGAAGAGAAAAGTTGGATTATCTTCAAAGCAAACAATGTTTACAAAATACCATCTGTTTTATTAGATTCCAATAGGTGAAAAGTTAAAACATGAAATATTGGAAGGCCAAACTCAAATTCCCTGAACATGTACCCTCTTTTTCCATTTATTTCATAAGTAACCCAAATTTAATAAAGATAATTTAGAATTTTCTTTTTTGACAAACAAAGATAATCTAGAATTAAAAAGAAAGACTTCAAATCTTTATAATTAATAGACACTACAGATGACATGAACAAGCAGCAACCGATCAATTCAAAACAAGTACAACGTATTCATATAGCATCTAAAGCAGTGAAAGAATTTGTTCCAAGAAATTATGACTCATCAACCGTGTAAGCAGGGAATAAAAGCAGGGTAAACAAGTACCTATTAAATAAAGCTGTTAATGAACAAAAACTGCATACTAGTTTTTAAAACTTGTGTAGCATAAAATAACAAATGTACCTCCTGGATGGAACTTCATGTAAGGTGCAATATTGTAAACACGACCCTTAAGAACAGTCCACATGGAACCTTCTGTTTGGTGTAGCTTAACTTCTTTCAAGGATATAAGCCTCTTATTAGATTGTCCCTTTAATCCTTAAATGAAACAAAACAACATTCTCAACTAGATTAGCTTTCTCACAAGGATGTAGTTTTGAAAAATATAAGGTTAATAACTTGATAACCACAATTCTTGTGACAATCAAATCTCTTTAGTATAAATTTAATTCAAGTACCAAGAATGCCTGCATTTGAATCCAGTTAGAAATATCAGATTGGGCAACTATTTTATAGATGATTAACAAAAAATTATAGCATAAGCATTCCCATGTAGTTCTTGCACTCACATTAAGACTAAAACTGAGCTCACTCCAACAAAGACATGCATTAATGCAAAACTATTACAAAAATATACTAAATATTAAGAACAATGATGATTAGTGGAAAAGAGAGAGCATTCTCATTGTATTTTTATATCTACCATTCTCTTCACAATGTTTCTATTTATAGGAACATGAACATCAATACTTAGAGGTTTCAAAACTCAAAGGTCATGAGTTTCAAAAACTCAAAGATAATTACAATAAAGATGAGAGGAATGAATCTAGACATCCACATACTATGTATAGTTTTATAACACTCCCCCTTAGATGTCTATTATGCAGTCATACGCATTGAAAGTTGCCTCATTAAAAACCTTACAATGAAAAACCTAATGGAAAAAAACATTGGCTAAGGAAAAAAGAGCAGAACGCGTATTAGCTCCCCCTCATGAATGTATCACCTTAAATCTTTCAGTCGTCGCATTCCAATATTGCGCCGCAATCTTTCAAATGTTGTAGTTAGCAATGCTTTGGTGAACAAATCTGCTAGATTATCTTTTAAGCGAATTTGTTGAACATCATTGTCACCAAACTTATCAAGGTCATGTGTGAAAAAGAATTTTGGTGAGATGTGCTTTGTTCTATCTCCTTTGATATATCCTCCCTTTAATTGAGTTGTACATTCAACATCGTCTTCATACAAAATGGTTGGAGTTCTTTTGCAGCAATTTTCTAAGAATATGCCTCGTTAAAAACCTTACCAAATAAAAACCCCGTAGGAAAAAATTTTGACGAAGGAAAAGAGTACAATATTCTTGTATAACCTCTAGCGCCTTAGGATTGCCTCATTAAAACCTTGCAAAGGAAAACCCAGTGGGAGAAAAACCTTAGCGAAGAAAAAAGAGTACAATCAGCACATATCTTTTTTTTCTCTCCTTCATAAGTACATAGAATTTCCATTGTTCATCGTAAAAATATCATTAAGTCGAAGCATGCTAATATTGTGCACCACCTTCTTAAAAATTGCAGTTGGTAATGGCTTAATGAATATATCAACCAAATTATGACATGATCATATCTGCTTGATATCAATATCGTCATTCTTCTGAGGCTCATGTGTAAAATAATTTTGGTGCAATATGCTTGTTTCTATCACCCTTTGGATAAAATAATCCCAAATCAATAGTCTCACGAATATAACGTAAAATATGTTTAATTTCATTTCAATGTCTTCGAGTTGGTGCAGAACTATACTTTGCTAGTAAGTTAACTGCAAATGTTATATCAGGTCTTGTCAAATTTGCAATATACATCAAAACATCAATTGCACTAAGATATGGTACTTCAAGACCTAATATATGGTACTTCAGGACCAAGAGTTTCTTCATTATTTTCTTGTGGTCGAAATGGATCTTTCTTGATATCAAGTGACCAACCCATCAATGAAATACTCAAAAGATTAACATTATCCATGTAAATTTGCTTCAGGACTTTTTCTGTATGTTGATTGATGAACAATAATTTCATTGTTCAATTTGTAGGCTAAGATAAAATTGTCTTACTAAGATCTTTTATCTAAAATTCATTCTTTAAACAATTTGATGTTTTTGTTAACTCTTCTGGAATCCCTACAAGATTTAAATCATCAATATATACAACAATAATAGCAAATCCAACTTCTAATCGTTTGATAAAAACGCATGCACAAATTGGATTATTCTCAAATCCTTCTTTCAAAAGATATTTACTAAGAAAATTATACTACATGCGTCCGGATTGCTTTAACCCATATAAGGATCTTTGTAACTTGATGGAATACATACTTCGAGATGTAGAATTATATGTTTCAGACATTTTTTATCCTTCAGGGATTTTCATGTAGATATCATTATCTAATGATCCATACAGATATGCTGTAACAACATCCAATAATCCCATTTCCAAATTTTCTTTTTCTACCAAGCTAAATAAAAATCTGAATGTAATTGTATCCATTACATGAGCATATGTTTCTTCATAATCAATATCAGGTCTTTGCGAGAAACCTTGTGCTACAAGTTGCATTTTGTACCATATAATTTTATTTTTCCTATTTCGTACAAATACTCATTTGTATTCAACAGGCATCACACCTTTAGGTGCTCGGACTATAGGTCCAAAAACTTCACGTTTACTTTGTGAATTTAGTTCTACTTGAATTGCCTCTTTTCACATTGGCCAATCATTTCTACGTTGACATTCATCAACGGTTTGTGGTTCATATTCATGATCATTACTTCTGGTAATATCAATAGCAACTTTATATGAAAATATGTTATCGACAACAATTTTATTTATATCCAATTACTTCTCCTGTATGTACATAATGTATCGAGATCTCGTTATTTTCAAGTACCTGATCCTCTTCAGGGGATAATTCTTCAAGAATTTTATTTTCAGGAGATTTTAGTTATGTTTTGGATAGATCAATTATTTATGTCCTGTTTCATGGGTATACCCACTTTATAGGCTGCAACTTGTTTTTCTTATACTTTTCTCTTACGCGAAATTTTATCTTTAACACCGATAGGTCTTCCACGCTTCAGGTGTGGCTTTGATTCATTTGTTGTTGTATTAACTGATTGTTCTACAAGGACTTCAATCCCTACTAGAGTATTAGTAGCTGGAATGTAAGATTTCACTATTTTCTTATTATTAGTGAATACTTCTGGTAATTGATTTGCAATTCATTGCAAATGAATAATCCTTTGAACTTCTAGTTCACATTGATTTGTACGAGGATCAAGATGAGATAACGACGAAAAATTTCAAGTAATCTCCCTCATCGTGCTTCAGGCAACGACTTTTCTCCCCCTAATCGTGGGAAGATTGTTTCACTAAAATAACAATCCTCAAAATATACCTTAAAAATATCATTTATTGAGGTTATGATGCAGCATGTAAAATAGCATGACCCCAAGCATAAACTGGTAATTTTGATTTCATAATCAAAGGTCGAGCAATAATTTAAAATCTCTTGAAAATTGATTCAGCTATACCATTTTGAGTATGTGTATCTGCAACATGATGTTTAACATAAATTCCAATTAACATGCAATATTAATCAAAAGTTTGAGATGTGAATTTTACCAACATTATCTAAATAAATTTTCCTAGTTATATAATCAGGAAATTGTACTCGCAACCTAATTATTTGAGCAAGAAGCATAGGAAATGCAATATTTCTAGTTAAAAATAAACATACATGTGACCATCAGGTTAATGCATCAATTAAAACCATAAAATACTTGAATGAACCATACATGGTGAGTGTATTGGTTCAAATAGATCACCTTGAATTCTTTCTAAGAAATATGAACACTTAATAATAATCTTTAAATGTGATGATTTGGTAATTAATTTACTTTCATAACATGCATTACAGGGATAATCAGTAGGTAAATGAATCTTCTAGTTCTTTAAGGGATGTCCGTGGGAGTTTTCAATAATTCGACGCATCATTATTAATTCTTGATGACCAATACAATCATGTCAAAGCATAAAAACCTTTGGATCTAAACACTTCTGGAGTATTGCAACATTTGTTTCAATTGTTCTCATTGTAGTATAACATATCTCATAAGAGAAAATATACAGTTTTTCTAATATGAGCTTCTGGCCTAATACTATTGAAGTAACATATATATATAAAAAAAATCTCCACTGCCTTCGTTATTGATTTTAATATGATAACCATTGTAACGTATATTTTTAAATCTAAGTAAATTTCTACTTGCTTCAGAAGAATACAAAGTATCATCAATACAAAGTTTTGTACCCTTAATTTGGTAACATTATAATCGCTATTCCAGAGACATCAATTAAGTTTGATGAATAATCGCTCTTCTAGAACCTTTAATTAAGTTTAGCTTCTGGCCCATACATCTTCATATATGTAAAACATAAATTAAACAATTATTACTTAAAACATAAATAAAACAGATCAAAATAAAAATACTTATTATAATGTCATAATATAATGAAATAAAAATAATTGATTGGTATGAACATTTCCATCAACATCCTCAAGGAAATCAGAGACATCAAAATGAGTTATATCCACTCCATTTGGAAAGTCAAGATAATTCATGTGATCTTCAAGATCATTATGATCGTTAAAATTTGTTTCAATTACCTTCCTTTTTTTCTTTTATGGAGGCATGGTACAAATCTACCAAATGTTTAGAAGTACAACATGTACATTCTCTTTTCTATATTGATTGTTCCTTTCACGCCCACGACCACAACCATAATTTTCTCTATGTTTATCAAATGAGGTTCCATTCACTTCAGGGAATGGAGTAGAACCGGTCGGACGAGATTGGTAATTTTTCAGCAAAAACTCATTATTTGTTCAGCCACTAGAAGAAATGATATCACATCTAGGAACATAATTTCCTTTATCGCTTCAGGGAATATATTGTGAACTTGCACTCTCAATATTGCTACTCAAGGAGCATATTCGAGGCATAAAATATAGTAAATATTTTTTCTAACAAGTCATTATCAATATTTTTTTTCATGGAGATGATGGCGAATAAAAATCATTGATTTTGCATGATCCTGCACGGATGCATGATTGTCAATCTTAATTATATCTCCAAAGTTGTCTTTATATGGATATCAGTATCGAGAGTCCATGACAAGTAATTCTTTCTCGATATATATCAAGGACAGCAAATTCAAATTCATAAGATTTGACATCTATATAAATATATAATTACGTAAGAAATTAAATAACTAAGTATAAATTTATAAGACAATAAAAATATTTACCCTTCTCTAGTCACTTTCAAAGTTGGAGAATTGGAAGGTGGAATGATTATTTGTTTATACTAATACTACTACATCACAAAAGTAGTTTACTTACGTAATTTGTATTCTCATAAACTTCAGAGTTGTCCATTATCATTATTGTCTCACGCGTCTTTTGTTAAACAAAATTTTTATATGTATATCAAATTTAATTGTAATGAAACAATACTAACAGTGAGTTGAGAGAACCTTTTTTTTCCAAAATTAGGTAGAGAATCGTGCTGATAACGTGTTATAAAAATATACTAAATATTAAGAACAATGATGATTAGTGGAAAAGAGAGAGCATTCTCATTGTATTTTTATATCTACCATTCTCTTTACAATGCTTATTTATAGGTACATAAACATCAATACTTAGAGGTTTCAAAATTCAAAGGTCATGAGTTTCAAAAACTCAAAGGTCATTAATGAATCTACACATCCACATACTATGTATAGTTTTATAACAAAAACATGTATGCCAAGATTTATTTACTTGGTCCATGAAATAGAGAAGTTATCCAAAGTTACAGATAATATATGCCAAAAGATATACAATGTTATTCATAAGATTGTTAAAGAGTTCAAAGTTGGGCCATGTCCATCAATGTTTACGAGAAGAATCTTCAAGTCCTAAATGGAAACAGTGTCCTAAAACAGGAAAGAAGTGCGGTGAGGCGCTAGCATGGATATGTGAGGTAAAACATGAAGAGTTACTACCATAAGCAGACAGTGTCCTAGCAATATACCATCAACCCTATCGTTTCTTAAACTAATAAATTCCTGTTCCCAAATTTCAAAAATATGGATCCAGAACTATCTTACTATATCAATGGCAAGAAGCTTCTCCATACGAGGAGGTAAAGAATTTTTAGTATATGTCAAGCCCAGTATAATATCGGTAGGGATATAACAGTAAATAATGCTGGTTATAGTGTCAATTAGTTTCTAGAAAGTAGCTTTATGCTATATGGTTCCAAAAAGAAGTTAATTGAAAGGTAAATTAGTCTTTTGCTTAGACTCAATAAAGAGTCCTTCTACACGGACAGGTAAATTGAACAGGAAAATTAGACCGGTAAAACAAAATGGATTTGATAAATAGTAGCTGATGTGATAAATGAAAGACAAACTTTTATGATGCATGAAATTCGGTAAAAATAACATTTACCCCATTGTAGTTGACACTCTTTGTGCAATAGCTCACTGAATAAAAAAACTGCAATTAACCAACTAAACTTTAAAATGCAATCTACCAACTATGTCCAATTAATCAAACGGCCGTAAATCAAGCTCTCCTTTTCGTACGTGATCAGTTGGAATAAAAAGAAAAATGATGTGGAAAACATATCCAAAACAGATGACTATATGACCCAATAGGAAAGTTCAAGTGAATCAACTAAAAAAAACAAAAAAGTAAAACAAAGTAAAAATATCATCCATCTTCTTCTAGATCTGATGCTTTTGGTAATCAAAATACAAACCCAGATCTTAATCTTTTGTGATTTTAGCTAAGCCAAATGAAATTTCAAATTTTTTTTCAATCTATCATCCATCTTCCACCCAATAAGTTATGAGCTAATTAAATAGCTAACCCATCATCTATCTTTTTTCAGATCTGAAGTTTTTTGTTCTCAAAATACAAATCCAGATCTGAAGCTTTTGTGATTTTAGCCATGACAGATGAAATTTCAAACTAGGTTTGTGGTTTTATAACTAACTTAATGGATATGAAGGCAAAATCAAAGTTGGGTTTGTGGCATTCCTAACAGGAAACAACTCATGGCAGCCATGATAGTCACGAAGGAGATGGAGATGAGAGCGAAACAAACAAAAGATATAATAAGGAAACAATATAAAAGAAAATGAGTTGGAAACTATTAATCTTTTAATTAAAGAAATTCCCCCTTTTCAAGTTTTTAATTTTTTTTCTTTTTTCCACGTAATTGTTGATTTTTTTAAAAAAAAAATTAGCTGCCACGTAGGAAAAAAGATAACTTCCGTCCAAATAATTTGACAGAAAGGTATAATATCACAATTTTAATTAGTTCAATCAGGAAATTGCAATTTTTAAAAGTTCAGTTAGCTATTGCAAAAAACGTGACAACTACAGGGGTGTAAACATTATTTTTGCCTATGAAATTCTGAGAACGTGAAATAATTTGAGTCACAGTTTTGCTTCTTCCTCCCATTCTTTTCCAACCTCGGTTATCTTCTTCTTCTAACTTGATTCTGACCCTATTTTCTATGGCTTCTCTCGATTAAATCTCTGCTATATATCTGTCAGGAATAACCATAGGGTACTACCGTCTCATTTTCCTTTTGTAACTGATTCCACTGCTATACTGTCATAGTATAGCAGTGGAATCAGTTACAAAAGGAAAATGAGCAAACAGTAGTACCCTAGCAATAGACCATCAACCTTATCATTTCTCAGACAAAGTAAATTCTTATTCCCAAGTTTCAAACATATGGATCCAGCAGTATCTTACTACTTCAATGGTAAGGAGATTCTTCATATGAGGCAAAAAAAAATTAGTATAGCAGTGGAATCAGTTACAAAAGGAAAATGAGAGAACCATAGCACTAGGCACAACTTAAACTTGGCATGCCAGGCTCATGCCCTGAAGTGGGTATCATCTACCCTAAACCAGGTTATTCTAACAAACATTAAAGCAAGATTCAAAGGGAGTTGCATCAGCATCTCATTGAAAAGGTTGTTGATGTAGGACAGATCTGGGATGAATAATTAACGGAAAATAAACTAGGATCTAAACTCCACGTTTAGACTGCTAGGATCTCTCAAGTGTATCCACTCCACGTATCAACACCAAGATAGATAAAATACATCTACGGTAGGATTAGGATACCTCTACGGTATGAATGAAATAATCAATTTCAATATCAATAATATGTAGTCTAAAAAACTTGTGGGGATTACATCACTATTTAAATAGACTTAAAACCCTAATGTTACTTGGAGAATAATAAAAGTACTAAAAGACTAAGGTACCCTTACTAAACATTAAAAAATCCTAATTACTAATTAATATCCATAAATCCCCACTAATAAATAAAATACATAAATCACATCAACGACTTTTATATTAAACATAATAAAAACTCAAAATAATAAATATAAAAAATCACTTCTTTGTCCTTGACTTAGAGTCCCCATCATTCTCCTCTTGTTGGAGAAAACTCAATCTCGAGTTCTATAATATGAAAGAATAAGCAATGAATTCCTCTGCAACGAAATAACATTTTGAAACACCTTTGACAACATCATCACGAGGTAAGGCTCAAAAATTTTTGGAAAGAGAATTAACGAGAGCATCACTTTCGTATTCAAAGGCGCTGAAAATAAGCTTTCTAGAACGAAGTTAACAATGTCAACTTGGATTGGATCAACTTCTCTAATCGTCCTCTCCTCGGTAACAACTCCAAAGCAACGTTAAATGTTTCCTCAATTTGTTCCTCATACAGAATCTCTGGTTCAACTTTTGGAACTTCAAGAATTTGCATGGACACATCACAACTGCCTGTAGCCCCAAAATTTAGAACATCCTCTTTTTCTTTCTCTTGCTCTGTTGAAGAAGTGCTTGCAAATCAATAAGGTCTTCTTTTATAGAAGATATATCTTTTATAGGAGAACATTTAGAAATCACTCTTTGTGTGGCCTCTCTTGCTTCAATTTGTTGACATTTCCTTGCTTCAGCTTGTTGACATTTCCTTGCTTCAGCTTGTTGACATTTCCTTGCATCAGCTTTCCTTTTTTCATCTCGATATCGACGTTCCAATTTTTTAAAGTAATTTTGTGCTTCAACCATATCCCATATAAGCTCTTCCTGCTTGTGTTTCAAATATCTATGACCACAAGCATTAATAAGGTAGTATATTTGATCACTTTCATCGTCAAGAAACCTAATATACTCTTTTGCTTCGACAATCAATTCTCTAGTCTTGAGACATTGGGTGTTTTTTTGATAAGTAATGGGCCTAACCGAAAGGAAAATAAAGAATAAGGGCTAAGGTATGAATTCAAAAAGTGTAGGAGCTGATTTAAAAATGATGAAAGGGTATTATAAGTGAAAAGTGTATAAACTACGGCGCTAAAATTGAAAAGGTAAGAAAACCATGGGTTTAAACTGCAATTTTGAAAAGATATTTATAAGATTAGGGTTACCATGTTTTCTTATTACCACAATCATCAAGCAGCCGCCACAAGCAGCCATTCCAGTAACTCCGGCGATGAACAGTAATTCTGGCGATGAATAGTAATTTCGACATTGATTTTTTTTTTTTGGAAATCCAAGATCTCCCAAAAACTGAAAAATTAATGGAGAAACCTTAAGTTTTGATACCACAAATGATGTAGGACACGTTATAAACTGAAATCTGCAATTGATTAATATATGAACAAGTCTAGAATCTAAACTCTACGCTTAGATTCTAGAGTTTAGAGTTTCAACTCGGCGTCTATTAACTCTAGAAAATATCTCCACGATATAAGAAAAGCTAATAATAATTATATATCCAGAATAACTTCCCAATGACCATTACATCGGTATTTATAAATAAAACCGCCCTAAATTGGACTTGGAGACCAAAAAGACAAATATCCCAACTAACTAAAACAAGTGATTAAAATACCCCAACTAATTAAAACAAGTCCATAATAATGAAATAAACAAAATAAATAAGGCAACTAAATCATCGATCCCCATCAGTTGTCAGCATGATGGGACATTTTTCAAGGCATGCTCGCCCTTACATAACAAAACTTTTCTAGGGGTTGATGAAAGGGGACAGAGCAGAACGCAATGTCCTTGCAACTCATCTAAATATTTATTGGGCAAAGCACAGGTTCAAAAATGCCCATGACATTTACCCCAAAATCCCACTTACACCCTGAACTTTTTTTTCCCCAAAACTACACTTGACGTTATAAAACGTAGCTCAAATATACCCTTCCCGTTAAAAAAATGTCAGCTAGACAAACGGATGTTTAAATTTTTTTTTATTTGACTTGCACATGTCAAAAATAAAAGTAAATGATTAAAAAAAATTTGTTTTCCTTCTTTCTCCTCTTTTCTCTCTCATCTCCTTCCTCCAATTTTTTCATCTGCCATACGAAACCACCATGATCAAAAAAACCCCAAATCAAAACCCCACAAATTAAGATATGCATATAAATTAAAGCCACATCAGCCTTTCACCGCTTACTTTTCATCAGATTTGAACTTGAATTAATGAAGAAATTGGCTAAAAATTACCTTCGCGATACGAAGCTCGCTATCATTCTTTTGAGGTGAGATTTGATCATTATTTTGAACTTTTTGTTACTGATTTTGGTCTAATTCTACTCGAAATTTGTTGGGGAGGGGGGGGGGGGGGAAGCCCAATCATTTGCAAGCTCTAATGGAATGATCTGATGGGATTTGAAGCAAAATTTTAGGTTTTTTTTAGTTTCGCGATTTAACAAAATTTCTAAATTTTAGGGTTGATTTTGAGATGATTTGATGATGTTTGAGCTCCTAATCTTTTCGAAATTTCTGTTTGATTCTCTTTCCGAACTTAATTTTAATCGGTTGATGTCATTGTGTGTGGGTGTGATGAAGATTATGCAGATTGCTTTGATTTTTGCATTTCCCTGTTTTTTGGGAATGGAGGGAGTATATAATTCTTTTTCCGAAGTCCGAACTTAAATTTTTTTTTTGCCAATGACAGCGAAATTATATAATAAGGATTGATAACTACTACTACATAATTGCTACATTATGTTGGACATTTGGGTCCTGTTCTGTTCTTGCTGAGAATCAATCCCGGTAGTGACTTCTCTGTCCGATAAACAAACAACTTTTTCTAACTCCAGAAAATGCTAATAAGGTTAGTAGTTCAAGCTTCGACTCAACGCCGTCGTTTCTTCTCCTTTCGACAATGTTCCTCCTCATCTTCCCCAACTCCTATGACTTCTTTCGTCGAACACTTGGAGGAGGAAGAGGACACAAACTTATCCCATAATTTCACTCCTCAATCTTCTGCCAACTATCCATCGATAGCTCCGGCTTATATAACCCCCCTGGTTCACTCTCTCTCCTCCATTTCTATTTCTATACATACATATTAGGACTGTAGGATTTTAGTGTTATAGTCTGTTTGTGATAATTTTATTTTATTTTGCAGAGCATTCTCATGAAGCATCGTCAAACTCTGAGCTTGTTAAGCATCTAAAAGGCATCATCAAAGTTTATAATACGCCTTTCTCTTTCTTCTGTTTTTCATGTTGTAGATACACTGTTTGTGGAAATTTCATTGTTGCATATGGAATATGGGAAAATATTTGAATTTCTGGATTTTGATATTCTTTATGCACTACTAGATATTTGGCTAGCTGGAAGTCTATTATCTTATGAAATATTGTGTGTTTAATATCAGTATTTGAATGTTTTTAACGTATCCAGTTCCGTGGAGGACCTATTTCAGTTGTCGGGTATATGGAGGAAGTTCTGACAAATCCTAAAGCTGGGTTGCGTTTGACGGAGAAGAAAGAGAATGGAGGAAGGAGATGAGAGAGAGAGAAAAGAGGAAGGAAAACAAATTTTTTATTATTATTAACTTTTATTTTTGACATGTTAGCCACATCAAAAAAAAAAAGTTACCATCTGTTTGTCTAGATGGCATTTTTTTAACGGGAAGGGTATATTTGAGCTATGTTTTATAACATCAAGTGTACTTTTGGAAGAAAAAAATATTCAGGGTGTAATTGAGATTTCGGAAGTAAACGTCAGGAGCATTTTTGGACCTTTGCCCAATATTTATTACAGGCTCTGTAATTTGTGGTTGGTTCTACAAGGAATTCTTTTGAAATAAGAGTGATCTTGAATGCCTAAAAGAATGTGCCTCTATATATCATAGAGCATGATGCATGAGACTCATCCAATATAAACTTGTCAGGCTAAATTAAAGGAGTTGCTTTCCATACTGCTCAATGCAGAGTTCAGGTTTGACATGATATTTTGAAGGTCTAAAATGAAGGACTAAGAATAGATAAAACACATAAAGATCATAAGTGGGAATATCTCAAGTGCATGAATATCAAGGAATGTTATCACTGCTCATTTGGTGGTAACAGAAGTGTTCAAAATCCCGATACATCGGTATATAAGCAAACACCCAAAGTAAGCTTAATACATCAACGTGAAGCATGTTGATTGAGATTTTATTTATGTGGAATTTCCATGATACTATTTCTTAACATTTACTTGATTTTCTCAACAAGAAGATGAAGGGACGTAATAGCGACTACCAAGGCATTTCAAAGATGAATTCCTTATCTGGTGGTAAGCACCTGCTACGCCAGAATCATAGTTGTTAGAATCTTACGATACACGATACGTATCGTACCATGTCGCTCTATCTTTCTCATTTCACTTTCTATAAGCAGATACATAAATCTTCACTTGTTAATTTGAATTATTCTCTTTTATTTTATAGACAAAAGGTGAATCTGAATTTTCGTTTTCTCTTGTTACTCTATAAAGATTACTAAAATAATATCTAATAAATCAATTTAAGAGTATTTTGGCTACTATCTTACTATAGAATTTATTTTTAGTCTATAATAATATTTACTTGACTACTTTCATATATTGTCAAGCTTATATGCTTGAATGTCCAATAAATTGTGTGTTTTATATGTTTAAATATATATTACCACATTTTTCATTTCATTTCTGTATCGTACAATACGATTCACGATATGATACATGATACATGAAACATGATACGGGAGTCTTCGATGGATGATACGATTCATGATTTGACAATTATAGCCACGATACCTTCAACTAAACTTATCTCTTCTCGTTTGGTGGTAGAGGAGAGGGTTCAAAATCTTATTACATCAGCATTTAAGTAAACAAAGGCATAAGCACCAAATAAAGGTGAATGCATCAATTTGAACCATGTTGATTTAGATTCTACTTTTGTGGAACATCAGAGAAATTATTTTATTATCTTTCACTCAACTTTCTAAAAAAAAGAAGAGAACTAAACAGCGGCACATTTCAAAGTTGGAATAATTTTATCAGCTAGTATGTACCTGCTAGGTCAGGATGCGTTCGAGTAAGCTTAAGCCAGTCCATTTGGCTATAACCCTTCTCGAAAGGAACTTTGGCCCGAGGCACAGGCTTCTTCACCTTAGTCTTCGGCTCTTGGGATGCCTTCATTGAACTTCCAGTATCTTGTGATGTTGCTTGCTGTGGAGGGTAACCCAATTGCTTTGATGATGATGTATTTATAACATTAAAAGTCAATGAACCAATTGTTTCCTGCTTTGGTGTGGTATTAGTACTTGGAGAGTTATCTTTTGACCAAACACCACTATTTTGATGAGTTCCGGTCTCTTTGGTTGGTGCATCTTTTAAACTGATACTGCTAACATCTGGAACAGATTTTTGTGTCTCAAACATGTCTAAGTTGACAGGAGAATTAACCTGACAAAAATAAATTTGTTTTGACAAATATAAGCAGGGCCAAGGCAAAAAATGAAAAAATATTTAACTTGCAGCAAGGAAATTTGAAAAAACCTGCCTGACAGAAGGTAAAATCGTCTTCATTTTCCATTTCAAATTCAATGCAGCCAGCAATTAACTCGAGCAACTTGTACCTTTTGAAGAATTTGAAGATTTGAATTTTACCATTTTGAATAATTCCGCCATCTATAACTTTCACTTGATTGATCATATGGAGATATTTATATTAATGGAATTTGTCATATGAAGACTTTGTTATTGCAAGATTAGTTTTGCAACTATTTATTGCATTCTACCAGTACTGAGTGTTGGCACCAGTATGAGTAATGAGAGTGAACTGCTTATAATATCAAATAAAGCACAAATCTGAAAATTTTTAACACAATTAATCAGAGAGTGTGCATATATTCATATCATTCCAAGCACGATGAAACCCCAAATAGTAAATTTCATCTTTCCATGTTTTTAGTCTCGAATTTTATAATGTATAGAGATGGACAATTTTCATCTTCATTGGTATATTAATTAGGACAGATGAACATCAACACATATGAACATTCTCTTAGCCTCATTTTATCAAACACTTAAACTACATTTCTAACTACAAGTTACAATGCTTAAGCTCTGTAAAATCATTTCACTCAATTTATGAAACCTCAAAGTAGCAATACATAAACGTAAAAAGTGTGTTAAATTTTGGCATACCTTCGGCGAGCTTCGAAGCCAGATGTTACTGAGCGGAGAATGAGGTTGATTAAACCCTGTTATGGATTGTAAAAGTTTAATTTCTTCAAAAATTAAAGCTAAATTTCATTCAAAAATAAAAAGCTTAATGTATAGAGATAGACAATTTTCATCTTCATTGATATATTAACTAGGATAGATGAACATCAACACATATGAACATTCTCTTAGCCTCATTTCATCACACACTTCAACTACATTTCTAGTAACATTTCGTTCTAGGCCTAATAATTTTGCAGTTGCTTGTCACGCTACTAAAGCTCCTTTTGTTTCAAGGAAACTGTTTTTCAGAAAATATTTTCACTAAAAATTGTTTTCAATGAAAATGATATATTTTCCACTATTTGGCTGTTAATCAGAAAATACTTTCCATTGTTTGGTAGAGAAAATAAAGTTTCAAATATTCTTAAAGATATCCCTTACAATTTTGTGTATATGCATAAATCATGATTCTCTAGTGCATGATTATTTAATATACAGAAAAAACAGATCTGTATTCACATGAACAAATTAAAACTACTCATGAAAGGAGATAAAGAGGTGAAGAGAAACCTGTGAAATTGGTGAGATCGCAAATCAAAGTCCCAAATCTGTGCAGCATAAAGAGTTGGGGCAAAAACCTTATGTATACATATGGAAAAGATAATTGAAAAAAAAAATAAAAAAATATTACCAAAATTTAATAATTTTTTTGGGCAAAAAACTTATGTATATGATAGAGATAAAGTAGGGAAGAAGATGGAAGAGATGACAAGAAGGAATTGAAAGATGGAACAGATGAAGAGAAAGAAAAGTACCGTGTTGCAGAGAGAAAAAATGGAGAAAGAATTTCTCTGCCTTTTTCTTAAAATTACTTGCCGAGTTGTAATTGGCAAGATGTTTTCCAAACTTTTAAGAGGTCGTTTTCTTTGACCGTAAAATACTTTCCATTGACTTAATTTTCCGGTAAAATGATCCCCTAGGTGCCACATGGCGTTGGGCATTTTCCAATTAATTTTTCCACGCTATTTTTTCTCAAAAAATGTCCCGCTGCAAAATTCGAACTCAAAATCTCTAATTTAAAATCTTGGTCATATGATTATCAAAGCACCACATGTTTAACTATTAATATTTCGCAATAATTAACATTTTATAACGAAACAATTCATTTCTCCCAAATAAATGAAAAGACTTCGATTTTCTAAGTTACACCATCATCTCATTTTGTTCTTTCTCTTTCTCTATACTTCTCACCTGCATAGAGAAAAACTAGGGTTCCTAACTTTCGTTAAATTTGGGGTTTGTACTGGGCATTCTTAAGCTACTCGAAGGATCTAAAAGTTATTTGTGATGGGGAGATGGTGCAAGTGTCTCGAAATTATCCTTTATTGATGTTGCCCCTTTATACCCCTTTATCTGTATCCTTTATTTACCTTCACATGTCTATTGTCGTTGATTTAATCTCATTCCCTTGTCTATTGTAGCTCCTTTAATGAACTTTATCTGTTGTTTATTATTATATAAATATCAACTTGTTTGAGTATTATGTTGTTGTCACTACAAAAAAATGAGCCTTTAGCAACGATTTTTCGAGCAACGACTTTATAAGTTGTTGCTAAAGGTATATGTTTAGCAAAGAAATTTGTCCTTCGTTGCAAATTGTGTCAGGCTTTCACTTTTTGCAACGAAATTCATATGTCGTTGCAAAATTTCGTTGCTAATTCATTGGTGGAAAAAAATTCGTTAGAAATTCGTTGTAAAATTTTCGGCCACTTGCTCTCCCGTCATCGTGAGCAACAGAAGTTTTTTTGTTGCTAAAAATGGGGCTTTAGCAACGATTTTTCAGGCAACGACTTTATAAATCGTTGCTAAAAGTGTATGTTTAGAAACGAAACTTGTCCTTCGTTGCAGATTGTATCAGGCTTTCACTTTTTGCAACAAAATTTATAAGTAGTTGCAAAATTTAGAAACAAAATTCGTTAGAAATTCGTTACAAAATTTCTAACCACTTGATTTCTCCTCATCGTGGGCAACGAAAGTTTTTCTGTTGCTATATTTCTTTGCCTAATATGGACCACAGTCATTGACAATAATTTTTATTTTCGTTGCATATTTTATACAACGTTTTGTAACGACTATTAAAATGTTGCCTTAAATTAAAATGATGATAATAATAATAATAATAATAATGATAATAATAATAATAATAATAATAATAACAATAATAGTAATAATAATAATAATAATAATAATAATAATAATAATAATAATAATAATAATAATAATAATAATAATAACAACAACAACAACAACAACAATAATAATTATAATAATAACAGTTATAATAATAATAATAATAACAATAACAGTAATAATAATAATAATAATAATAATAATAATAATAATAACAATAACAATAACAATAACAATAACAATAACAGTGATAATAATAGTGGTACTAATAACAGTAATAATAATAATAGTACAACTACTAATAATAATAGTAGTAGTAGTAGTAGTAGTAGTAGTAGTACTACTACTACTACTACTACTACTAATAATAATAATAATAATAACAATAACAGTAATAATAATAATAATAGTACTAATAATAATAATAATACTAATATTAATAATAATAATAATAATACTAATAATAATAATAATAATAATAATAACAGACTTAATAATAATAATAGTACTAAATACTAATCCTTGTAAAATAATAGTAACTAGGCCAAGGTGTTCGTGTGGTTATTCGGTCAATATTCCAAACTGTAGGTTTTGGATTCGAATCTTTGCATCAACATATTTTTTTGGATATATATATATATATATATATTCTTTTCAAAATTTCTTATCAAACTAAATAAAATACTAAACAAATCTCAACATTAAACTAAATATATATAAAGCAACTATGAATATTTTTATATATAAATATATATATATATATATATATATATGTAAACAAATATTCATATAAATATTTATAAATTTATCTCTAAATATTCATATAAATATTTATAACAAATATTCATATCTAAATTTTATAAATTTTAGATGAAATATTTATATATTTATAAATAAATATTTGTTTATAAATTTTAAAGATAAATTTATATGAATATTTGTTTCTAAATATTTATATGAATATTTAGAGATAAATATTCATAGTTACTTTATATAAATATTCATAGTTACTTTATATATATTTAGTTTAATGTGGAGATTTAAGATGGGTATAATCCTACTGTTGGTCCTACTGTTGTCCGGTAATAATTATATATTGTCTCATTTGTATTTGTGGTCTGTCTTTTTGTTCCATAGTCAAGCATTTTATTTTATTGTATATTATTGATAGTGGAACTCCACCCTAGATTATTGTTTGTCTTTTGCCTCCATAGTCAAGCTTTGTTGTAGTCCTGATGCCTGTTATAATAATAATGAATATATTTTTTAATGCATGTTTATGGTATTGTAATGTAGATCCTTGGTAGAGAAACTCCACTATAGGGGTTTATTTGGGTTACATCCTGTTTTCTATTATGATTTTGGGAAAATTGTTAAGTTTCAAATCTCTTATTTTGAATTGGATTTTGAGAAGCTTAAGATAAGGTGTGAGAGTTTTGAGTACAATGATGTTGTAAGACCCCAACTTATTAATGAATAAAATCAAATTTTCTCTAAATATTATTGTGAATAATAAGGGGTTAATTTGATATAATACTTTGGTTATGGGTGAAATGTGCAAATTTTACAAAATAAGCAAGTGGTTATAAAATATTCATTTTGTCGGGGAATATTCGTTTGGTCGTGGAATATTCTTGCTGTCGGGAAATATTCGTACGACGGCGCAGCCTTGTGTGGGCCCCATAACGGAAAGCGATTGGATGAAGAAAACGACAAGTATACGTTATTTATAAATAACGGCGTAGTTGTTACCGTTAATACTGTTGGAATACCCGGTGGTTAAAATACAGTAGCACACGGTATTGGACCAATTATTGATTCTTACGTAAGAAAGCACTACTCAATAATTGTTACTGTAAGACCCCGAATTTTATGAAATAAAATTATTCAATTTTTCTTATAATTACTATTCAGTAAATGGTTAAATTGATAAAAGTTTAAAGTTATGGGTGAAATATGAATTTTTTTTCAAAATAAGTAAGTGGTTATAAAATAATCATTGTTGTCGGGGAATATTCGTTTGGTCGTGGAATATTCTTTCTGTCGGGGAATATTCGTACGACGGCGCAGCTATTTGTGGGCCCCATAACAGAATAACTGTCGGATGAAGAAAACGACAAATTTGAATTTTTACAAATAACGGCGTAGTTGTTACTGTTAACACTGTTGGAATACCTGGTGGTTAAAATACAGTAATACGCGTTATTGCACAGTAGCACACGGTATTGCACAGTATTTTTGAAATTATTAATTCTTACGTAAGAATGCACTACTCAATAATTGTTACAGTAATTACTGTTCAATATTTTATTTTATTGATTCAATAATTGCTACGTTAAAATTTTATATTATTGTTGTTCAATAATTGTCACTGCACAGTATTTGCCATTATCAGATCAATAATTCATATTATTTGAATAATATTATTAGATAACATTATTGGCAACGTCTAGAAAGTTCTGTCTAAGGAGAGGTTTGGTCACCTAATTGCGCGCCAGTAAGAAAAAATTCTTATTGGAAAGCCCCCTCTATCCTGGGAACGGCCTGGTTGTCATAAATGTGATTCTGTAATATTATTTGTGAATAATTAATTATTGATTCATATGATAAGGAAATATTTATTTTTTGTGGATATAAACGAGGGATATATTTTTGTGGTTAAAAATGAAGGAGTTAATGTTGAGGTTTTTATCCGTATTTTTATCGGAATGGTGGTATTAAAAATCAGGGTTTTTGAGATATTTTGCGGGGGTTATAATTTTTAATCCGACCGTTGGATCGTGGTAATTTTTGGATATGTTATACATATATAAGTTGAGTATATGCCCACAAATTTTGAACCGTTAAAAATGAACGTATGATTTATTATGAATTTTACAAGATGACTGGTTCAGAAATTGTTGAATTTTCGGAGTTTATCATTTTGATGGAAAATTCTAGAATTGGTGGGCCCCACTTATGGTTGGTGAAGAAATGTGCTGAATTATATTTCAAATGTGGTGGGTGGGAATAGTAGCAGGTAAAGCCATCAGGTTGTAGGTCAAGCCTACGAAAATTTTCTTATAAATAGAGGGCTAAGTTAGAATTAAAAATCACACCAGAATTCATAAGTTTTCTCTCTTTCTCTCTCTAGATTATTGAGTGTATTTTGTGAGTATTTAGATACTCTGTGAGTTTCTATTCATCAGTGCAAGTTTCCTTCAGCCTTATACCGATCAGAAGTACTGCTCTTTTGAGGTAAGGGATAGTAAGGGATTGTAAGGGATAGTAAGGGATTTTAAGAGTTGTTATGTTTTTCAGTTTCGTAATTTTTCTGAACTTCAAAAATTCTGAAAAAATTTGAAATGATATTTTGATGAGTTTTATTGATTGTGTCCAAAAATGGTGATTTTTGGATGTATAGATTGAGAGTTATGAATTTTATGAGAAAAGACTATTTTAAAAGTAACTGCTTATAATTTCTTGTGGTTAACTCCAAAATTGATGAAATTTTTATTGGGAGTACATGTATATGATGGAAGTATACTCTGTTAATTTCAGAATTTTTGGACAAAAGTACAATTTTTGATAAATATCTAAATATTCGGCTGTTTTGACCATATGAAAAATAGTAAATGACTTTTAAAAATTCTGAGAAAAATATATGTTCAATATGGGACTATATTCTGATAAATCCCAGAAAAGAAATATTTTTGGAACTGATTTGGTATTTTTCATGAAAATGGACAAGTTATGAGAAAATAAATTAAATATGTTATGTGAAGTAAGAAAATTAGAAAATAGGATTTTATGGCTTGAGAATCCTATATGAGGTATATGCAGATTTTTGATGAGGGTTTTGGCTATTGATGATGAAATCTTAAGAGTTTACATTTTATGATGATTAAATGCATTAATTAGTAAAGTGTAAACAATTTAAATAAATTGTTTATAAGCTTAAGAAATGTTATTCTTTCAATATCATTATACCGAAATATTGGTATAGATTTTATTGTGGAATTTCTACCTTTTTGAGTCGAGGTTACTATTCACGAGTTACTATTCACGACAAAATTGGTTTCTTTTTCTAACCAAATTATAGTTGATTTATGAATATTACTCTTGAGATTAAATCTATATGTTGATTATATTGATTTTATTATCATATATAACATTTTTATAACCCTAATGATGATATTTTTCTTTGACTTGAGTGTAAAGATGGGTAGATTTTTGGTATGATTATGACTATGGGTTCTCTTTGGCCAGTAGTGCAAAGTTGAATTGTTGACTGGTATGATCATGACTATTGAATTTATAATTGAATATCTTTAGCTTAAGTGCAAAGGTGAAATGATCAACATGGTTATAATTATTGTTTATATAAATTCTTAAATGATTATATATTCTTTGAGGTATTAATATATTTGGCATGTAGTGCAAATATGAATTGTTGAGGAATATCTTTGGCCTGTAGTGCAAAGATGAATTGTAGATGAATATCTTTGGCCTGTAGTGCAAAGATGGTCTGTTGATGAATATCTTAGGCCCGTAGTGCAAAGATGACCTGTTGTTGAATATCTTTGGCCAGTAATGCAAAGATGAACTGTTGATGAATATCTTTGGCCTGTAGTGCAAAGATGACTTGTTGATGAATATCTTTGCCCCGTAGTGCAAAGATGAAGTTATTAGTATGATTATGAACAAGAACTGTGATTTGGTATAACCATGATGTTTAATGTTTCAGGTGATGAAAATTATCTTCGTCCTAGATGAGAAGAGAAATTTAGAACTACAGTTATGATTATGAGTTATTCATATGATTATGGACCAGAATTGTTGATTGATGTTACAGGGATAAAACATTGTTGATGAATTTTTAACATGGAGAAGATAATAGACTTTATAGTCTATTTGACTCTTCTAATGGATTGCTCATTCCGCTGCAACTATGGTTGAAATTTTTATCATTTACCATATGTTCTAAATCTCTGATTTATTATTGATGAAGGCTATTGATAATTTAATTATCTTTAGTCATGATATTCTTTACTGAGCTAGTTGTGCTCACCCTTTTGCTTCACAATTCCTTTCAGGTAATAAGAGTGTAGCTGGGTCGAGCGAGGGTAACGGGGAAATAGAACGGTGGTCTCTAGCTGTGGATGTTCTCCCGAAGCAGTATAGAAAAGTTCATTTAGTAGTTTTATTTGGTGAATCCAATAGGGTAAGGTGTACCCAACGTTGGAAGGGTGGTTTGCCACTATCATACAAGATGTCTAACGACATACAATCTCGTGTCATCATAAGACAGGGATGTGCTCATCCACTTGCTGAGTATATATACGAGCACTGCCTATATAATCTTTGTGTTTGTTTGAAGTATAATTCTCAATTAGAGACAGTAGAGATAATGATATGTCAAGAGAAGACTCACCATTGGGAAGAATATGATAGTAATCTTCTCGTTTTTCTTTGGGGTCTATTGGGTCAACCAAGAATAATTCTGTGGCCATATGATATCTATTATAACCTAGACGCATGGCCTCCCATGTACGAAGGTTTCCTTAAGCACTTCCCAAAGATTCTAATTTCTAAAACAGTTTTTGACTATATCTTTATGTAAGGTGTCATTGTGAGGTGATGTCCACGGTTGAAACATGAGTCAAATTTGGTATATATTTGTATCCAAACTCACAGCATATGTGTTGTTGTACTTTGCACAACAATTATTGTAATAAAGTTACAGTTATTTTCTGTACCATGTATTTGGCGACTCAGAATAGGTTGGATGGAATGGACCTATTTTGGGGTCGTTACATTTGGTATCAGAGCTTAGGGATATGATCTCTGGCGGAGATCGGGGAATACAACTAGGAGGGGAGAGATGAGTAAATCCTTCGCTAGTGTGTCCTACCTAAGCTTATTTGTTGGTCAGTCATAATATTGGGATATTATGTGATATGTTAATTTGTTTAATTAACCCTTGTTTTATGGCAGTATTTGAGAATGGCAGCTGAGAATGCTAACAATGGAGTGAATGAGACTGTGGGGATACCTCTAATCACTAACCGTGATAATGTGATGTCAGACGAAGAAG
Source organism: Panax notoginseng (assembly GCA_016801055.1). NCBI lineage: Eukaryota > Viridiplantae > Streptophyta > Magnoliopsida > Apiales > Araliaceae > Panax > Panax notoginseng. The sequence continues at coordinate 209,794,662 of CM029015.1, read as the reverse complement.
GAATTAGAGATATCCATGTGGTGAGTGAAGAATTGATAGTTACACCCGAGATAGTCGCAGAGGTAACAGCTGAGACTGAGGAAGAAGAGGAAGAAGAAGTACCAGAGGAGAGTTTATTAGAGGTATTATATGATCAAAATGTAGAATTTCAAAATCGCATTCATGAGTTAGAAGAGCAGGCAGAAGAACGACAGGCGGTCGTGGAACAAAAGGATGCAACAATTCAAGCTTGTGTTACCCGATATGTGATGCTTGAACAGAAACATTCTTTGGCAGAGTATAAGATGATAAAAATAGAATCTGAGCTGAAAGAAGAAAAAACTGAACGAGTGAGAATAAGTGATGCATGGGCAAAAGCCGCACGACACGTGGATATTGTGGAAAGAGATGTTCGATCTAAGAAGGCTAAAATTGATGATATGAATTTCTCTTTTTGGAAAGCAATTGGGAGAACCCAACATCGAGTTTTGAATTACCCTGTACATAGCGGTCAACCTGAATCCGATATGGATCGAAGATTGATGATTCAGATCATGAATGAGGAGTACGAAGAGGCAGTTGAGGGAGGAATATGTCCTATAGAAAGGTATATTCCAACGGTAATGATGACGCCAAATGCTGCTCCAGACAAGTCAAAGCCGAGTAGTTCGAGGGATGGCGGTTGTCATGACTTCCCAATAAATGAGGAACCCAAATGAAGTTATCATGGGAGATGAACAATGGAGAAATCATGATGATCTGAGAGATAGAATCTGAAATGGAAGCAAGGTATTCTCAACTCTTCGAAATACCAGGTACGTAAATTTCGGGGACGAAATTTCATAAGGAGGGGAGATTGTAAGACCCCGAATTTTATGAAATAAAAGTATTCAATTTTTCTTATAATTACTATTCAGTAAATGGTTAAATTGATAAAAGTTTAAAGTTATGGGTGAAATATGATTTTTTTTTCAAAATAAGCAAGTGGTTATAAAATAATCATTGTTGTCGGGGAATATTCGTTTGGTCGTGGAATATTCTTTCTGTCGGGGAATATTCGTACGACGGCGCAGCTATTTGTGGGCCCCATAACAGAATAACTGTCGGATGAAGAAAACGACAAATTTGAATTTTTATAAATAACGGCGTAGTTGTTACTGTTAACACTGTTGGAATACCTGGTGGTTAAAATACAGTAATACGCGTTATTGTACAGTAGCACACGGTATTGCACAGTATTTTTGAAATTATTAATTCTTACGTAAGAATGCACTACTCAATAATTGTTACAGTAATTACTGTTCAATATTTTATTTTATTGATTCAATAATTGCTACGTTAAAATTTTATATTATTGTTGTTCAATAATTGTCACTGCACAGTATTTGCCATTATCAGATCAATAATTCATATTATTTGAATAATATTATTAGATAACATTATTGGCAATGTCTAGAAAGTTCTGTCTAAGGAGAGGTTTGGTCACCTAATTGCGCGCCAGTAAGGAAAAATTCTTATTGGAAAGCCCCCTCTATCCTGGGAACGGCCTGGTTGTCATAAATGTGATTCTGTAATATTATTTGTGAATAATTAATTATTGATTCATATGATAAGGAAATATTTATTTTTTGTGGATATAAACGAGGGATATATTTTTGTGGTTAAAAATGAAGGAGTTAATGTTGAGGTTTTTATCCGTATTTTTATCGGAATGGTGGTATTAAAAATCAGGGTTTTTGAGATATTTTGCGGGGGTTATAATTTTTAATCCGACCGTTGGATCGTGGTAATTTTTGGATATGTTATACATATATAAGTTGAGTATATGCCCACAAATTTTGAACCGTTAAAAATGAACGTATGATTTATTATGAATTTTACAAGATGACTGGTTCAGAAATTGTTGAATTTTCGGAGTTTATCATTTTGATGGAAAATTCTAGAATTGGTGGGCCCCACTTATGGTTGGTGAAGAAATGTGCTGAATTATATTTCAAATGTGGTGGGTGGGAATAGTAGCAGGTAAAGCCATCAGGTTGTAGGTCAAGCCTACGAAAATTTTCCTATAAATAGAGGGCTAAGTTAGAATTAAAAATCACACCAGAATTCATAAGTTTTCTCTCTTTCTCTCTCTAGATTATTGAGTGTATTTTGTGAGTATTTAGATACTCTGTGAGTTTCTATTCATCAGTGCAAGTTTCCTTCAGCCTTATACCGATCAGAAGTACTGCTCTTTTGAGGTAAGGGATAGTAAGGGATTGTAAGGGATAGTAAGGGATTTTAAGAGTTGTTATGTTTTTCAGTTTCGTAATTTTTCTGAACTTCAAAAATTCTGAAAAAATTTGAAATGATATTTTGATGAGTTTTATTGATTGTGTCCAAAAATGGTGATTTTTGGATGTATAGATTGAGAGTTATGAATTTTATGAGAAAAGACTATTTTAAAAGTAACTGCTTATAATTTCTTGTGGTTAACTCCAAAATTGATGAAATTTTTATTGGGAGTACATGTATATGATGGAAGTATACTCTGTTAATTTCAGAATTTTTGGACAAAAGTACAATTTTTGATAAATGTCTAAATATTCGGCTGTTTTGACCATATGAAAAATAGTAAATGACTTTTAAAAATTCTGAGAAAAATATATGTTCAATATGGGACTATATTCTGATAAATCCCAGAAAAGAAATATTTTTGGAACTGATTTGGTATTTTTCATGAAAATGGACAAGTTATGAGAAAATAAATTAAATATGTTATGTGAAGTAAGAAAATTAGAAAATAGGATTTTATGGCTTGAGAATCCTATATGAGGTATATGCAGATTTTTGATGAGGGTTTTGGCTATTGATGATGAAATCTTAAGAGTTTACATTTTATGATGATTAAATGCATTAATTAGTAAAGTGTAAACAATTTAAATAAATTGTTTATAAGCTTAAGAAATGTTATTCTTTCAATATCATTATACCGAAATATTGGTATAGATTTTATTGTGGAATTTCTACCTTTTTGAGTCGAGGTTACTATTCACGAGTTACTATTCACGACAAAATTGGTTTCTTTTTCTAACCAAATTATAGTTGATTTATGAATATTACTCTTGAGATTAAATCTATATGTTGATTATATTGATTTTATTATCATATATAACATTTTTATAACCCTAATGATGATATTTCTCTTTGACTTGAGTGTAAAGATGGGTAGATTTTTGGTATGATTATGACTATGGGTTCTCTTTGGCCAGTAGTGCAAAGTTGAATTGTTGACTGGTATGATCATGACTATTGAATTTATAATTGAATATCTTTAGCTTAAGTGCAAAGGTGAAATGATCAACATGGTTATAATTATTGTTTATATAAATTCTTAAATGATTATATATTCTTTGAGGTATTAATATATTTGGCATGTAGTGCAAATATGAATTGTTGAGGAATATCTTTGGCCTGTAGTGCAAAGATGAATTGTAGATGAATATCTTTGGCCTGTAGTGCAAAGATGGTCTGTTGATGAATATCTTAGGCCCGTAGTGCAAAGATGACCTGTTGTTGAATATCTTTGGCCAGTAATGCAAAGATGAACTGTTGATGAATATCTTTGGCCTGTAGTGCAAAGATGACTTGTTGATGAATATCTTTGCCCCGTAGTGCAAAGATGAAGTTATTAGTATGATTATGAACAAGAACTGTGATTTGGTATAACCATGATGTTTAATGTTTCAGGTGATGAAAATTATCTTCGTCCTAGATGAGAAGAGGAATTTAGAACTACAGTTATGATTATGAGTTATTCATATGATTATGGACCAGAATTGTTGATTGATGTTACAGGGATAAAACATTGTTGATGAATTTTTAACATGGAGAAGATAATAGACTTTATAGTCTATTTGACTCTTCTAATGGATTGCTCATTCCGCTGCAACTATGGTTGAAATTTTTATCATTTACCATATGTTCTAAATCTCTGATTTATTATTGATGAAGGCTATTGATAATTTAATTATCTTTAGTCATGATATTCTTTACTGAGCTAGTTGTGCTCACCCTTTTGCTTCACAATTCCTTTCAGGTAATAAGAGTGTAGCTGGGTCGAGCGAGGGTAACGGGGAAATAGAACGGTGGTCTCTAGCTGTGGATGTTCTCCCGAAGCAGTATAGAAAAGTTCATTTAGTAGTTTTATTTGGTGAATCCAATAGGGTAAGGTGTACCCAACGTTGGAAGGGTGGTTTGCCACTATCATACAAGATGTCTAACGACATACAATCTCGTGTCATCATAAGACAGGGATGTGCTCATCCACTTGCTGAGTATATATACGAGCACTGCCTATATAATCTTTGTGTTTGTTTGAAGTATAATTCTCAATTAGAGACAGTAGAGATAATGATATGTCAAGAGAAGACTCACCATTGGGAAGAATATGATAGTAATCTTCTCGTTTTTCTTTGGGGTCTATTGGGTCAACCAAGAATAATTCTGTGGCCATATGATATCTATTATAACCTAGACGCATGGCCTCCCATGTACGAAGGTTTCCTTAAGCACTTCCCAAAGATTCTAATTTCTAAAACAGTTTTTGACTATATCTTTATGTAAGGTGTCATTGTGAGGTGATGTCCACGGTTGAAACATGAGTCAAATTTGGTATATATTTGTATCCAAACTCACAGCATATGTGTTGTTGTACTTTGCACAACAATTATTGTAATAAAGTTACAGTTATTTTCTGTACCATGTATTTGGCGACTCAGAATAGGTTGGATGGAATGGACCTATTTTGGGGTCGTTACAGTTACAGTAGTTATTGTTCAATATTTTATTTTATTGATTCAATAATTGTTGCGTTGATATTTTATATTATTATTGTTTCAATAATTGTTGCTGCACAGTATTTTCCTTTATCAGATCAATAATTCATATTATTTGAATAATATTATTAGATAACATTATTGGCAATGTCTAGAAAGTTCTGTCTAAGGAGAGGTTTGGTCATCTAATTGCACGCCAGTAAGGAGAAATCCTTATTGGAAAGCCCCCTCTTTCCTGGGAACGGCCTGGTTGTCATAAATGTGATTCTGTAATATTATTTGTGAATAATTAATTATTGATTCATATGATAAGGAAATATTTATTTTATGTGGATATAAATGTTGGATATATTTATTGTGGTTAAAAATGAAGGAGTTAATGTTGAGGTGTTTTATCAGTATTTTTATCGGAATGGAGGTATTAAAAATCAAATCAGGGTTTTTGAGAAATATTGCGGGTGTTATAATTTTTAATCCGACCGTTGGATCGTGGTAATTTTTGGATATGTTATACATATATAAGTTGAGTATATGTCCACAAATTTTGAACCGTTAAAAATGAACGTATGATTTATTATGAATTTTACGAGATGACTGGTTCAGAAATTGTTGAATTTTCGGAGTTTATCATTTTGATGGAAAATTCTAGAATTGGTGGGCCCCACTTGTGGTTGGTGAAGAAATGTGCTGAATTATATTTCAAATGTGGTGGGTGGGAATAGTAGCAGGTAAAGCCATCAGGTTGCAGGTCAAACCTACTAAAATTTTCCTATAAATAGAGGGCTAAGTTAGAATTGAAAATCACACCAGAAACAAGTTTTCTCTCTTTCTCTCTCTAGATTATTGAGTGTATTTTGTGAGTATTTAGATACTTTGAGAGTTTCTATTCATCAGAGCAAGTTTTTTTCAGCTTTATGCCGGTATTCCGACCAGAAGTACTGATATCTTGAGGTAAGGGATATTATTTTCTTCTTAAATGATATTATTTTCTTCAATATCATTATGCTGAAATATTGATATGAGTTTTTATCAAATTTGGAACTTTTTGTGTCGGGGTTACTATTCACGTATACGGCACTATTCACGTATACGGTACTATTCACGAATACGGCACTATTCACCGAAAAATAAAAATTTTCCCTTTTTGTCCAAGATGTCTATTATGGTTACTATCTTTGATTGTATCCATGTTTTGATCTTTATTTTTAAATTCTGCTTCACAATTGATTATTATGAAGTATTATTGATCTTGGATAAACTGTTATACGAATCCCTACTATTTGTCCTTCTGTCTCATTGGATTCGTTTTCTTGAAGATATTTTTCATCATCCTCAGTCCTAAATGATGATATTACTGAATATCTTTGGCCTGTAGTGCAAAGATGTATGATTACTTGATGAATATCTTTTGCCTGTAGTGCAAAGATGAACAGGTGTTGAGATGAACATGACTGACAGGTGATATAAATGAATATCTTTGGCCTGTAGTGCAAATATGAATATTTGGATAAAGATGATTATTAATTGATGTTATAGGGATAAAATATTGATGATAGACTTTTAAATCTTAGAAGATAGTAGAATTCTTTCTCTACTTGACTCTTCTAATGGTTTGTTGTTTCCGCTGCAGTTGTTGATCTAAAACTTGTTGTCGATTATATTCTATCAGATTTTTCCCTGTTGAGGACTAACGATAATTTGTTGTATATTATCTTAGTCATAATATTCTTTACTGGGCTAGTTGAGCTCACCCTTTTCCTTTTTGTTCTATTTTTCTTCTCAGGAGGTGAGAACATAGCAGGATCTAGTCGGGGTATGGAGTGATGGTTCTAAAAAGATGTTTTAACAGTCCTCACTATTTCTGTAAAATAGTGTTTGAATAATTGTAATGAGGACTTATTTGAGTGTGGATATTGTCTAGAAGACAATATTTGTATTTAAACTCACAGTATGTGTTGTCGTATTTTGCACGACAATTGTATTATTGAAGTTGTACTTTGTTTTCTGTACCATGTATTTGGCGACTCGGAATGGGTGTTGTATACCTATTTTGGGGGCGTCACAGTTGGTATCAGAGCTTAGGGATATGATCTCTGGCGGAGATCGGGGAATAGAACTAGGAGGGGAGAGACGAGTAAATCCTTCGCTAGTGTGTCGTACCTAAGCTTATTTGTTGGTCGATCATAATATAGGGATATTATGTGATATGTTAATTTGTAAAATTAACCATTGTTTTATGGCAGTATTTGAGAATGTCGACTGAGAATGTTAACAGTGGAGTAAATGAGACGGTGGAGATGCCTATACTCACCAACGAGGAAAACGTGCAACAGGCTGGCAATATTCCTCCTGTAAATAACGTTACCGAGAAAACGATGAATGATGGAATGTTTAGGAGCTTTTTACAGTTCATGCAAAATCAGACGAGGGAGACTCGTGTGCAGAATACGGGTGGAAATGATAACGCGCGGTTTGTCACAGCTAAGCAGTTCAAAGAATTGGGACCACCAAAATTTAAGGGAAAGCCGGATCCGATCATGGCGGAAACGTGGGTCAAGCAAATTACCAAGATATTCGATGTCTTGGAATGCACGGAGGAACAGAAGGTTCCATTCGCCACCTTTATGTTCCGCGGTGAGGCAGACTACTGGTGGGAGTCTGTGAAGCGTACCCAGCCTGACGCACTCAACATGTCCTGGGAAACGTTTCAGAAACTATTCAATGACAAGTACTTTCCTGAAAGTATTCGTCATATGAAGGAGGTGGAGTTTATCAGACTGGAACAAAATAACATGACGGTGTCCCAGTACGAGGCGAAGTTTGCAGAGTTATCCAGGTTTGCACCTCATTTGGTCGAAAATGAGGAACGAATGACAATGATGTTTCTGAGAGGTCTAAAACCCGAGATTCGACAATATCTTATCTCTCATAAATTTTCTTTATATTCAGATGTTGTAAACAGGGCTCAATTATTAGAGCGAGATAATGAGTATGTGCAACCGAGGGACCACATCCAGGGTCATACTGGTGGCGGCAGTCATCGAAGCAATGAAAACCAGCAGGGAGGAAAACATTCGGACAAAAGCGGTAACCACTCTGGTGGTAATCGTGGTCGTGATAATAGAAGGAGCGAGTCGGGAGGAGATTTCAAGAAGAGAAGGTACAACAATGATAACGTGAAGACGTCAGCACAAACATCAACTGTTTCTAGGGGAGAAGAACGACCACCGGTCGTATGTTAAAAATGTGGGAAAGAGGGACATATCAGCCCAAACTGCCCACAACAATCCAAGGTATATTATAACTGTGGAAAGGAGGGTCATATAGCTCGAGATTGCACTGTAGCAAAACCAAGTTCAGCGGGGATGGTGACTCCAAAAGTTGTCCCGGATAAGTCGAAATCAGCGGTTCCTAGAAGGACGTTTGTCGTGACTGGCCAAAACGCGAGAAACCCGAACGAAGTTAGCACGGGTTAGTTAATTATAAATTTTTGCGAAGTCTATACCTTATTAGATACCGGTTCTACCCATTCATTTATTTCTCCTGCTTGTGCTCAACGTTTAAACTTGACTCCGGAGAAATTGGACTTTAACTTATCTATTGAAACTCCGTTGGGTGAAACCTTCGTTACATCTACAGTTTATAAATCTTGTTTGATTCAAGTTGGCACCATCACATTACTTGTTGATCTTATCTATTTAAAGATACATGCTTTTGATGTGATTTTAGAGATTGATTGGTTAACTACTCATCATGCCAAATTGATTGCTTTTGTAAGGTTGTTAGTTTTCATATTCCTAAGCAACCTATTATTCGAATTTAAGCAACCAAACCATTGAAGTCAAACTCTTTCATATCAAGCTGTAAAGTCATTCGTTTATTGAAAAACGGATGTCAAGCTTTCTTAGCCATGTTATGGACTTGAACAAAAATACGTCAGATTTGAATGATATTTCTGTTGTTAGTAAATTTCCTGACGTATTTCCTGAAAAATTTCCTGGCCTACTCCCAGAGTGTGATATTAAATTTTGTATCGACTTTGAACCCGGTACAAAACCCATTTCTAAAATCTCATATCGAATGGCTCCTATTGAACTTCAGGAGTTAAAAATCCAACTGTAGAAGTTTGTACCCGAGCCTATATCTGGTGACTACCTTTGTGGAATGTACCAAAGCCAGACTCTCCGTAAGGGACTCTATATTTGTGTGGTGGTAAAATAATAGGTGCCATTGAGACGTGCTATCCAAGATTGGGATATGAGTCACAGTTGAGAGCAATCTAAGTTGGTAATCGAAATATGTAGCTTTCTAAGCTTAGCTGGTTATTATCGGAGATTTGTGGAAGGATTTTCTCGAATCGCTACTCCGTTAACTCAGCTGACTCGGAAAGATACAAAATTCGTATGGAGTGAGGAATGCGAGAAGAGTTTCCAAGAACTTAAGAGGAGACTCATTTCGGCACCTGTTCTGACAATACCATCTGGTTCGGATGGATTTGTTATCTACAGCGATGCTTCAGGCAAAGGGTTAGGATGTGTTCTCATGCAACATGGGAAAGTCATAACCTATGCCTCACGATAACTCAAAGAATATGAGAGGAATTATCCTACTCATGATTTGGAGTTGGCAGCAGTCGTTTTTGCGTTGAAGATCTGGAGACACTACATGTATGGGGAGAAAGTGGAGATCTATACAAATCATAAAAGCCTCAAATATTTCTTCACCCAAAAGGAACTCAACATGCGGCAACGACGTTGGCTCGAGCTGTTGAAAGATTACGATCATACTATCCAATATCATCCTGGAAAAGCAAACGTAGTAGCTGACGCATTGAGTAGAAGATCATATGCGGGTACGAGTGAAATATTGTTAACACAAAGGCCCATTTTATATGACTTGGAAAGGATGGAGATAGAGATGAAGGCTCCAAGTACCCACATGATGATATCAAATATACGAGTAGAACCGACTTTAATCGATAAAGTTAAAGCTGCTCAAGCTACGGACATGGAGCTGATGCGTATAAAGAAGAAAGTGCAAGAAGGTGCTATTCCAGAAGCAAGAATCGATGAAGAAGGAATACTTCGAGTCAACTCCAGACTTTGTGTTCCTAACGATTTTGACTTGAAGCATAGAATAATGATGGAGGCACACAACACACCGTTTGTAATCCATCCTGGGAGTACCAAAATGTATCACGATCTTCGACATACATTTTGGTGGAGCAATATGAAAAGAGAGATCGCGGAGTTTATCTCGAGATGTTTAACTTGTCAACGTGTAAAAGCGGAGCATCAAGTACCAAAGGGTCCATTGCAACCACTTGAGATTCCAAAATGGAAGTGGGAACACATTACTATGGATTTTGTTACGGGTCTTCCCAAGGTTTCTCAAGGTATAGATGCGATTTGGGTTATTGTTGATAGATTAACCAAGTCCGCTCATTTCTTGCCGATACGTGAGACTTATTCCCTTGAACGTCTTGCTAGTATGTACGTGAACGAGATTGTGAGATTGAATGGCATGCCAGTATCCATAGTTTCGGATCGTGACCCAAGATTCACTTCACGATTTTGGGTTAGCTTGCAGAAAGCTATGGGCACGGATTTACGATTCAGTTCGGCATACCATCCTCAAACGGACGGACAATCAGAGAGGACTATTCAAACTCTTGAAGATCTATTAAGACTTTGTGTCTTAGATCTCAAAGGGAGTTGGGATAAGTACCTACCATTGGTGGAATTCTCCTACAACAACAGTTATCAGGCGAGCATAGGTGTGGCTCCATTCGAGGCGTTGTATGGAAGAAAATATCGTTCTCCAGTATGCTGGGACGAGGTGGGTGAAGTAACATTGTTGGGACCAGAGTTGGTACGCATTACTACAGAGAAGATCCAAACAATTCGACAACGTATACAAACGACACAGGATCGACAAAAGAGTTATGCGGATCTTCATCGGAAGGACGTGGAATTTAATATTGGGGATCATGTATTATTACGTGTTGCACCATGGAAGGGAGTTACAAGATTTGGGAAGAGAGGAAAGCTCAATCCAAGATTTGTTGGTCCATTTGAGATTCTTGAGCTAATAGGAAATGTGGCATATAGACTCGCATTACCTCCAAGCATGTCTCGTGTTCATAATGTTTTTCACATATCTATGCTTCGTAAATATGTTAAAGACCCGAACCACATTATTGAGTTAGAACCAGACGAGATAGCTGAAGATTTAACGTATGAAGAGGTACCTGTTAAGATCTTGGATAGGAAAGAGCATGTCCTACGCACGAAGGTTATACCACAAGTTAAGGTTTTGTGGAGAAACCATGCTATTGAAGAAATGACCTGGGAGTTGGAATCAGAAATGAAAGCGAGGTATCCTCACCTTTTTGAAACATCAGGTACGTACGTCAATTTCGAGGACGAAATTTCATAAGGAGGGGAGGTTGTAAGACCCCAACTTATTAATGAATAAAATCAAATTTTCTCTAAATATTATTGTGAATAATAAGGGGTTAATTTGATATAATACTTTGGTTATGGGTGAAATGTGCAAATTTTACAAAATAAGCAAGTGGTTATAAAATATTCATTTTGTCGGGAAATATTCGTTTGGTCGTGGAATATTCTTGCTGTCGGGGAATATTCGTACGACGGCGCAGCCTTGTGTGGGCCCCATAACGAAAAGCGATTGGATGAAGAAAACGACAAGTATAAGTTATTTATAAATAACGGCGTAGTTGTTACCGTTAATACTGTTGGAATACCCGGTGGTTAAAATACAGTAGCACACGGTATTGCACCAATTATTGATTCTTACGTAAGAAGGCACTACTCAATAATTGTTACAGTAGTTATTGTTCAATATTTTATTTTATTGATTCAATAATTGTTGCGTTGATATTTTATATTATTGTTGTTTCAATAATTGTTGCTGCACAGTATTTTCCTTTATCAGATCAATAATTCATATTATTTGAATAATATTATTAGATAACATTATTGGCAATGTCTAGAAAGTTCTGTCTAAGGAGAGGTTTGGTCATCTAATTGCGCGCCAGTAAGGAGAAATCCTTATTGGAAAGCCCCCTCTTTCCTGGGAACGGCCTGGTTGTCATAAATGTGATTCTGTAATATTATTTGTGAATAATTAATTATTGATTCATATGATAAGGAAATATTTATTTTATGTGGATATAAATGTTGGATATATTTATTGTGGTTAAAAATGAAGGAGTTAATGTTGAGGTGTTTTATCAGTATTTTTATCGGAATGGAGGTATTAAAAATCAAATCAGGGTTTTTGAGAAATATTGCGGGTGTTATAATTTTTAATCCGACCGTTGGATCGTGGTAATTTTTGGATATGTTATACATATATAAGTTGAGTATATGTCCACAAATTTTGAACCGTTAAAAATGAACGTATGATTTATTATGAATTTTACGAGATGACTGGTTCAGAAATTGTTGAATTTTCGGAGTTTATCATTTTGATGGAAAATTCTAGAATTGGTGGGCCCCACTTGTGGTTGGTGAAGAAATGTGCTGAATTATATTTCAAATGTGGTGGGTGGGAATAGTAGCAGGTAAAGCCATCAGGTTGCAGGTCAAACCTACTAAAATTTTCCTATAAATAGAGGGCTAAGTTAGAATTGAAAATCACACCAGAAACAAGTTTTCTCTCTTTCTCTCTCTAGATTATTGAGTGTATTTTGTGAGTATTTAGATACTTTGAGAGTTTCTATTCATCAGAGCAAGTTTCTTTCAGCTTTATGCCGGTATTCCGACCAGAAGTACTGATATCTTGAGGTAAGGGATATTATTTTCTTCTTAAATGATATTATTTTCTTCAATATCATTATGCTGAAATATTGATATGAGTTTTTATCAAATTTGGAACTTTTTGTGTCGGGGTTACTATTCACGTATACGGCACTATTCACGTATACGGTACTATTCACGAATACGGCACTATTCACCGAAAAATAAAAATTTTCCCTTTTTGTCCAAGATGTCTATTATGGTTACTATCTTTGATTGTATCCATGTTTTGATCTTTATTTTTAAATTCTGCTTCACAATTGATTATTATGAAGTATTATTGATCTTGGATAAACTGTTATACGAATCCCTACTATTTGTCCTTCTGTCTCATTGGATTCGTTTTCTTGAAGATATTTTTCATCATCCTCAGTCCTAAATGATGATATTACTGAATATCTTTGGCCTGTAGTGCAAAGATGTATGATTACTTGATGAATATCTTTGCCTGTAGTGCAAAGATGAACAGGTGTTGAGATGAACATGACTGACAGGTGATATAAATGAATATCTTTGGCCTGTAGTGCAAATATGAATATTTGGATAAAGATGATTATTAATTGATGTTACAGGGATAAAATATTGATGATAGACTTTTAAATCTTAGAAGATAGTAGAATTCTTTCTCTACTTGACTCTTCTAATGGTTTGTTGTTTCCGCTGCAGTTGTTGATCTAAAACTTGTTGTCGATTATATTCTATCAGATTTTTCCCTGTTGAGGACTAACGATAATTTGTTGTATATTATCTTAGTCATAATATTCTTTACTGGGCTAGTTGAGCTCACCCTTTTCCTTTTTGTTCTATTTTTCTTCTCAGGAGGTGAGAACATAGCAGGATCTAGTCGGGGTATGGAGTGATGGTTCTAGAAAGATGTTTTAACAGTCCTCACTATTTCTGTAAAATAGTGTTTGAATAATTGTAATGAGGACTTATTTGAGTGTGGATATTGTCTAGAAGACAATATTTGTATTTAAACTCACAGTATGTGTTGTCGTATTTTGCACGACAATTGTATTATTGAAGTTGTACTTTGTTTTCTGTACCATGTATTTGGCGACTCAGAATGGGTGTTGTATACCTATTTTGGGGGCGTCACAGATGTCATTGGTTTATATTACAGATTTTCTTGAACTATTTTTTGTGGGCAATTTACAAATCTTGCAAATGATGATGACCTAAATATAATGTTAAATGATGTTGTAGATTATGAACATGTTGAGATTTATCTTGAGCATGATTGTGAAGAGGGTAAACAAGCTACACAGGCTAAACAGGGTAGGGATAGGGATAAACAGGCTAAGAAAGTTACTTTGCCCACTGATATTGGTCATGATGGTGATGTGGTGGTGGAAGAAATTAGCGAGGACTCAAGTTCTTCAACTGATAGTGATTTTCTTGATGAAGAAGGAGAAGAAATGCTTCTAACTGATGATGAAGAAGTAATTGAGGCAAGAAAAAAATTAGAGAATATAAAGAGCATAAGAAGAAAGTAAAATAACCAATAAATGCCACTTCAGAAATTAATGATGAACCAAACACTGAACAACATCAAACAGTTAGCAACCAAGAACTAGAACCAAACATTGAGCAACATCAAACAGGTGGCAATATTGTTGAGGTAGAAGAACAAAGTTCTGAGAATGATGATGATGATACTAATGATAGTGAAACAGCTAGTGATAATACTGAGAATTATAACTCTAATTGTGAGACCCCAAATTTTATGAATAAAGATTTAAATTTCTCAAAATATTTTTTTTTGAATATTATGGTGTGATTTTGATATAATGTTATAGTTGTGGTTAATATTTATAAATTTTACAAAGTAAGCAAGTTGTTATATAATATTCGATTGGTCGGGAAATATTCGTTTTAACAGAAAATATTCTTACGACGGCACAATCATTGGTGGACCCCACAACGGAAGTATTGTCGTAGTAAGAAAACGACAGAATTATCTTTTTATAAAAATAACGGCGAAAGTTTTACCGTTAAACTATTGAACTACTCGGTAGTAAAAGTACAGTAATACGCGTGGTTGCATAGGAGCACACGGTATTGATTATTGATGCTTACGTAAGAAGTCACTCAGTTATACTCAATTATTGCTACAGTAATTGCTGCATTATATCTCTCATATTATTGATTCAATTATTGTCACAGTATCATCTGCATTATATGATATATTATTAAATCAATAATTGAGACGACAAAGTTATTCATATTATTATTTGAAATATTGACAATGTCTAGAAGTTCTGTCAAAGAGAGGTTAGATAATCTAATTGCGCGCCAATAGGGAAAAATCTTTATCGAAAATCCCCTCTTTCCTGAGAACGACCTGGTTGTTAAATATTGTGAATTATAATATTAATGATGAATAAGTTTTCATGTTGATTAAAGATAAAATTGATAGTTTCATTGTGTTGGAATTATTAGTGTTAATGAAAATCGACATTTATTTCGATAATAATTGATGTCTGGAGGTTATATTGACCAATCTGGTAATTAACTGGATAAATGAGCAATTAATTGCTATTAATTCATATGCTTATAACTATATGTTCACATGTATGTACTATTGATTCACATTCTTGTACTATTAGGGGAGTTGGTGCAAGATTGATAATACTTGCATGACTAAGTTAAAAATGGAGGTATAGATGGAGGTACTATACTGTAATTAATTTTTTCACATGATTATACTATTGAGTCACATGATTTTACTATTGATTCACATTATTTACTATTAGGGGAGGTGGTGCAAGTTTGATAATACTTGTAGGACTAAATTAAAAATGAAAAAAAAGAGGAAAGTATTATACTGTAATATTTCGAGCCCCAAAATGTGTAATTATTGAAACTATATTTTTTTTATAAATAGAAGCTCATTCTTCCTTCATTTTTTACCAATTCACTAAAGCTATAGAGCAATTATTATAGAGAGAAATTATAGAGAGAAAGGAGTAGAGAAGTCTGCTACCTCACTTTTTCAGTTTTCTTCTAAGGTAAGGGGTATTATTCTTTCGTATTCGCGAATAGAGTTATTTTCTTTCAATACTCGTAAGGGTTGTTATTTCATTCTTTATTATTATGTTGGAATAACCTGTCTATGCGAAGTACCGCATACATGGTAAAATTCTTCTGTTATTCCATTATTTATTATTCTGTTGGAATAACCTGTCTGTGCGGTCTATCGCATGCCTGATAAATTCTTTTGTTATTCCATTCTTTATTATTATATTGAAATAACCTGTCTATGTGGATTACCGCATGCATGGTGAATGATCCTTCGCATTCATTCTTTATTAAATTGTGGAAATGATCTGTCTATGTGGATTACCACATGGCGGATAAAAATCTATTTGCAGTTTCGTATATTCTATTATACTCGTATGAGATATCATTTCTTTTGTACTCATCATGAAATATCATTTTCTTTGATATTTTTTTATGAGTTACTATTCACAGGTTACTATTCACCCGGTTACTATTCACTCTAGTATTATTCACTCGGGTATTAGGGACACTTTTCATGCCAGAGTACTATTCATGAGTTACTATTTACTAGTTACTATTCACCCAATTACTATTCACCCGAATATTATTCACTCGGGTATTTGGGGTACTTTTTATGTCGGAATACTATTCACGAGATACTATTCACAGGGTACTATTCACGGGATATTATTTACCCGAAAAATATATTTCTTTTCTGTCTAAATTATTTTTGGTACATGAATATTATTCTTGAATTTTACTCCACAAAGCAGTATCATGTTAACAATTTGGACGTTATTGATTTCTGGATAAATTAAATTATAGATCTTTAAAATTTATCCTTGAATTTGTTTTATTGAATTATTATGTCATTGTCATCATCCTCATGCTTATATTGTGATGAAAGTCATCTTTGGCTTACGTGCATAGATGGACTTGGTATGATTATGACCAGGGATTATTCGGTATAATCATGACCGTAATGTAACGAATGATGTGGTAAAAGTCCTCATTGGCCCGTAGAGCATTGATTGACAGTTATGGGTATGATTATGACCAAAGATTATTCGGTATAGTCATGACCATTGATGATTACATAAATATCCTTGGCCCGTAATGCAGGGATGATTCGATGATGTGGTTTATTTATTAAGCTGAGTCTCAACGATAAAGTTGATGAAAAACTTTTTAAATCATAGAAGATAGTAGATTTTATGCTCTACTTAACTCTTCTAATAGATTGCTTATTTTGCTGCAGTTGTTGATCTAAAACTTGTTTTCTATTGTATTCTATCAGTTGTTATAGTGTTGAAGGCTAAGGATAATTTATTCCGCATTAGCTTAGTCATAATATTTCTTACTGGGCTAGTTGAGCTCACCCTTTTCTTTCATTGTTCTCTTCATGAAATGAAAATATAGTTGGGACGAGTCGAAAAATGGAGTAATGGTCCAGGATAAGTGACTTTAGTAGTCCTCACTATTCTGTTAAATAGTGTGATAATAATTGTAATGAGGACTCCATTGAGAGTGGATATTGTCTAGAAGACAATATTCTTGTTTAAACTCTCAGCTATGTTTTGTCGTATTGTACACGACTGTTGTATAATTAAGTTTGTATTTGATTTATGTACCATGTATTTGGTGACTCAAGATGGGTGATGTATACCTGGTTTGGGGGCGTCACAGTTGGTATCAAAGCTTAGGGATATGATCCCTGGCTGAGATGTGAGACAAGAGCTAGGAGGGGAGAGACGGAGAATTCCTTTGCTAGTATGACCTACCTAAGTTTATTTGGTATTTAATTGGTCGGTCAGAGTATAGGGATAATATGTGATATGTCAATTAACTCTTGTTTTGTGGCAGTATCTGATAATGGCATCTGAAAATATCGAGATAAGCAATGAAGCACATGAGACCGTTGAGTTACCAACGATCAATACCCAGGATAATGTGCAACAGGAAGACAATAATCCTCATGTAAATAACAACACCGATCAGATGATGAACGATGGGATGTTCAGAAACTTTATGCAATTCATGCAACATCAGGCGAGAGAGACTCCTATTCAAAATGCATGTGGAATCAATGGCAACCCACGGCTGGTCACTGCTAAGCAGTTCAAGGAGCTAGGACCACCGAAGTTTTTGGGAAAGCCAGAACCACTTAAGGCAGAGACATGATTAAAGAAGATCACCAAGATATTTGATATCTTGGGATGCTCCGAGGAGCAAAAGGTTCCCTTTGCCACCTTTATGTTGCGTGAAGAGGCAGATTACTGGTGAGAATCTGTAAAATGTACATAGCCTGACGCACTCAAGATGTCTTGGAAGAAGTTTCAAGAGCTGTTCAACAACAAGTACTTTTCCAAAAGTATTCGTCACATGAAGGAGGTGGAGTTTATCAAGTTGGAGCAAAACAATATGACCGTGTCGCAATACGAGGCTAAATTTGCGGAGTTATCTCGGTTTGCATCCCATTTGGTCGATAATGAGGAGCGAATGACGCGAATGTTTCTAAGAGGTTTGAAACCCGATATACATCAATACTTAATTTCTCATAAACTTTATTTATATTCAGATGTAGTGAATAAGGCTCAGTTATTGGAGCGCGATAATGAGCCAGCCCAACGAAAGGATAACGAGCAACAACATGATAATAATCGTATCGGTGGCAACGACCATCGGAACAATGATAACCATCGTGGGGGAAATTATCATGCCAAGAATGGTAACCACTTTGGTGGTAATCATGGTCAAGATAATAGGAGTGGAAATTTCAAGAAGAGATGGTTTAACAACGATGGAAAGACAGCAGCACCAACACCCATTTTCAAGGAAGAAGAACGACCACTAATTGTATGCTTCAAATGCGGAGGGGGGGACATATCAGTCCAAACTGCGTGATGCAGTCCAAAGTATGTTACAATTGTGGAAAAGAAGGTCACTTAGCCCGATTTTGTCGTGCACCAAAGTCAAGTCCAGCTGGGACGGTGGCACCAAAGGCGGATATGGACAAAATAAAGTCGGTGGTTTCAGGAAGAGCGTTTTTCGTGACTTCTGAAAAAGCGAGTAACCCGAACGAAGTTAGTACGGGTTAGTTAATTATAAATTTTTGCGAAGTCTATACCTTATTAGATACCGGTTCTACCCATTATTCTATCTCTCTTGCTTGCGCTCAACGTTTAAATTTGACTTCGGAGAAGTTAGACTTTGACTTATCGGTTGAAACTTCGTTAGTAGAAACTTTCGTTACCTCTACTGTTTATAAGTCTTGTTTGATTCAAATTGATACCCTCACGTTACCTGCCGATCTTATCTCTTTGAAAATACTTGCATTTGATGTGATTTTAGTAATCGATTGGTTAACCAGTCATCATGCTTTTCGTAAGGTTGTTAGCTTTCATGTTTCTAACCAACCTGTTATGCGAATTCAAGCAACCAAACCACTAAAATCAATCATTGTCATATCAAGCCATAAGTAAAGAGCCTTGAGCCTTTCGTTGGTGACTTCCAAGTCTTGGAATACACCGAAGCCAGACTATCCGAAGGAGACACCGTGAATGACGATGACAAGTTGATAGGTATCAATATAATGTGCTATCCAAGTCTTGGATGAGAGTCACAGTTTTGAATGATATTTCTATTATTAATAAATTTCCTGACGTATTCCTGAAGACTTCCTAGCCTACCCTATAGTGTGAAATCGAATTTTGTATTGACCCTAGTACAAAACCCATTTTTAAAACCCTCAAATATTTTTCTTCAACCAAAACGAACGTATAATGCGCCAAAGATGTTGGCTCGAGTTGTTGAAGATTACGACCATACTATTCAATATCATCGTGGAAGAGCAAACGTGGTAGCTTACGTGTTGAATAGAAGATCGTATGCGTTTACGAGTGCGATATTGTTAACACAAAAACCCATTTCGTATAACTTACAAATGATGAAGATAGAGTTAAAGACTCTAGGGACCCACATGAAGATAACGAATATACGAGTAGAACCGACTTTAATCGATAAAGTTAAAGCCGCTCAAACTACACATCTGGAGCTGATGAATATGAAGAAGAAGGTTTAAGAAGGCGTTATTCTAGAATCAAGAGTCGATGAATAGAGAAAATCTCAACCCTCGATTTAATTGGCCCATTTATAATTCTCGAACGAGTGGGAATTGTGGCCTATAGACTCGTTTTACCGCCAAGTATGTCGCGTGTTCATAACATTTTTTACGTATCGATGTTACGTAATTATGTGGACGACCCAAACCACATTATTGAATTAGAACTAGATGAGATAACAGAAGATTTAACGTATGATGAGATACGTGTTAAAATCTTAGATAAGAAGGATCATATTCGACCCTCAAAGGTTATACCTCAAGAGTTGGAATATGAAATGAAGTCAAGGTATCCTCACCTCTTCGGCATACCAGGTACGTACGTAAATTTCGAGGGTAAAATTTCATCAGGAGGGGAGATTGTGAGACCCCAAATTTTATAAATAAATATTTAAATTTCTCGAAATATTTTTTTTTGAATATTATGGTGTGAATTTGATATAATGTTATAGTTGTGGTTAATATTTATAAATTTTGTAAAGTAAGCAAGTTGTTATATAATATTCGATTGGTTGGAGAATATTCGTTTTAACAGAAAATATTCGTACGACGGCACAATCATTGGTGGACCCCACAACGGAAGTATTGTCGTAGTAAGAAAACGACGGAATTATCTTTTTATAAAAATAACGACGAAAGTTTTACCGTTAAACTGTCGAACTCCTTGGTAGTAAAAGTACAGTAATACGCATGGTTGCATAGTAGCACACGATATTGATTATTGATGCTTACGTAAGAAGTCACTCAGTTATACTCAATTATTGCTACAGAAATTGCTACATTATATCTCTCATATTATTGATTCAATTATTGTCACCGTATCATCTGCATTATATGATATATTATTAAATCAATAATTGAGACGACAAAGTTATTCATATTATTATTTGCAATATTGACAATGTCTAGAAGTTCTGTCAAGGAGAGGTTAGATAATCTAATTGCGCGCCAATAGGGAGAAATCTTTATCTGAAAGCCCTCTTTTTCCTGGGAACAACCTGATTGTTAAATATTATGAATTATAATATTAATGATGAATAAGTTCGTGTTGATTAAAGATAAAATTGATAGTTTTATTGTGTTGGAATTATTAGTGTTAGTGAAAATCGACATTTATTTCGATAATAATTGATGTCTGGAGAATTCACATGCTTATAATTATGTATTCACATGTGTGTACTATTGATTCACATTCTTATACTATTAGGAGAGTTGGTGCAAGATTGATAATACTTGCATGACTAAGTTAAAAATGGAGGCATAGATGGAGGTACTATACTGTAATTAGTTTTTTTCACATGATTATACTATTGAGTCACATGATTTTACTATTGATTCACATTATTTACTAGTAGGAGAGGTGGTGCAAGTTTGATAATACTTGTAGGACTAAATTCAAAATAAAGAAAAAGAGGAAGGTATTATACTGTAATATTTCGAGCCCCAAAATGTTCAATTATAGAAACTATATTTTCCTATAAATAAAAGTTCATTCTTCTTTCATTTTTTCACCAATTCACTAAAGCTATAGAGCAATTATTATAGAGAGAAATTATAGAGAAAAAAGAGTAGAGAAGTCTGCTACCTCACTATTCCAGTTTTCTTCTAAGGTAAAGGGTATTATTCTTTTGTATTCGTGAAGAAAGTTATTTTCTTTCAATACTCGTAAGGGTTGTTATTTCATTCTTTATTATTATGTTGGAATAACATGTCTATGCGAAGTACCGCATACATGGTGAAATTCTTCTGTTATTCCATTATTTATTATTCTGTTGGAATAACCTGTCTGTGCGGTCTATCGCATGCCTGGTGAATTCTTCTATTATTCCATTATTTATTATTCTGTTGGAATAACCTGTCTATGTGGATTACCGCATGCATGGTGAATGATCCTTCGTATTCATTTTTTTATTAAATTGTAAAAATAATCTGTCTACGTGGATTACCGCATGGTGGATAAAAATTCATTTGCAGTTTTGTATATCCTATTATACTCGTATGAGATATCATTTCTTTTGTACTAGTCATGAAATATTATTTTCTTTGGTATTTTTCTTTTACGAGTTACTATTCACTGGTTACTATTCACCCAGTTACTATTCACTCTAGTATTATTCACTCAGGTATTCGGGACACTTTTCATGCCAGAGTACTATTCACGAGTTACTATTCACGGGTTTCTATTCATCCAATTACTATTCACCCAAATATTATTCACTCGGGTATTTGGGGTACTTTTCATGTCGGGGTACTATTCACGAGGTACTATTCCCGAAGTACTATTCACAGGGTAATATTCACGGGGTATTATTTACCCGAAAAATATATTTCTTTTCTGTCCAAATTATTTTTGGTACATGAATATTATTCTTGAATTTTACTCCACAAAGCAGTATCATGTTGACAATTTGGACGTTATTGATTTCTAGATAAATTAAATTATAAATCTTTAAAATTTATCCTTGAACTTGTTTTATTGAATTATTATGTCATTGTCATCATCCTCATGCTTATATTGTGATGAAAGTCATCTTTGGCTTATGTGCATAGATGGGCTTGGTATGATTATGACCAGGGATTATTCGATATAATCATGACCGTAATGTAACGAATGATGTGGTAAAAGTCCTCATTGGCCCGTAGTGCATTGATGGACAGTTATGGGTATGATTATGACCAGGGATTATTCGGTATAGTCATGACCATTGATGATTACATGAATATCCTTGGCCTGTAGTGCAGGGATGATTCGATGATGTGGTTTATTTATTAAGCTTAGTCTCAGCGATAAAGTTGATGAAAAACTTTTTAAATCATAGAAGATAGTAGGTTTTATGCTCTACTTGACTCTTCTAATGGATTGCTTATTCCGCTGCAGTTGTTGATCTAAAACTTGTTGTCTATTGTATTCTATCAGTTGTTATACTGTTGAAGGCTAAGGATAATTTATTCCGCATTATCTTAGTCATAATATTTCTTACTGGGCTAGTTGAGCTCACCCTTTTCTTTCATTGTTCTCTTTAGAAAATGAGAATATAGTTGGGACAAGTCGGGAAATGGAGTAATGGTCCAGGATAAGTGGCTTTAGTAGTCCTCACTATTCTGTTAAATAGTGTGATAATAATTGTAATGAGGACTCCATTGAGAGTGGATATTGTCTAGAAGGCAATATTCTTGTTTAAACTCTCAGCTATGTTTTGTCGTACTGTATATGACTGTTGTATAATTAAGTTTGTATTTGATCTATGTACCATGTATTTGGCGACTCAAGATGGGTGATGTATACCTGTTTTGGGGGCGTCACACTGATCAAGTAGAAAATGACAGCCCTGAGGAAGCTGACTCTAAGGATGATACACTTGTATAGAGGCAAATCCCTTTCTTAGTGTATAACCCCAACACCAAAATCATGGGGACAAAGTTAGAGTTAGGAATGTTATTTGCAAACAAGAAAGAATTCAAGAGTGCAGTCATTAATTGTTCATTAACAAATGGTTTTGATTTAAAATTTGTGAAAAATGAAAAACATGTGAAAAATGAAAGTTGAAGAACTATCTTTGGACCAAACATCATCTAGCCAATTTTGACCTATCAAAGCTCACTTTAGGCTTGAAAACTGGATCCTAACTTAGTTTTCTTGCTAACTTTGGTCTTGGCACTGATTGGAAACCATTATAAGCATACACTAGCAACTTTATATGAGTTTATCACAGCCCCTTAAGTTCAGGTGCGAACAATCACCCAAAACAGTCCATTATTTCACTTGTGAAGATTATCTATCCGAGACAGTAGAACCACATGAGGGCGCATTTATGATTACTACCTAGGTCGGACCGGTAAACGTGATGATAGACTCCACGGCACGCTTGCGTGAGGTGGTCATCATCCGGATCGTTTCTAGCAAAGTTGTATGGTGAATCGCTAACAACACCTTAACCCTTCGTCTATATATAGACGATAATCTCAGTACAATTGCTCGGGTTAAGAATTCTGAGTTGAATGGACACCAAAGACATATGTAAGCAGTAATCTTGGTACAATCAACGATAGATGCAGTAGAAGACGCCACACACAACTATGTATTATTGTATGATAAGTCAATATTGAATCTCACAGAAAAACTAAGAACTAGTCTAGAAATTCTTAAAGAACCAAAAGATGAGAAAATCTCACAAAGTAATTTTATTAATCAAAATTGTCTCTTTTTTATAATACATTAACTATGTATTCTATTTATACCAATAGAATAAACCCTAATTTTATAAGGAATAAGAAATCAAAACCCAAATTCCTATAAGGAATAGAATTACCAATTAACAAGCAATTTGGAATCAAATCTATCTAACAAACATCCTAGTTACATTAGAAATCTAAAAGATATAATAAAATCCTAAAAATATGGACGAAATATGTTGAAAACGAGTAAGAAAAATGCATCTCAAAAAATCGTGCATAGCGCAGTCACACAGTGTTTGACCTGCTGAGCGCAGACACACTTGACTGGTAGAGAGGAATTTTGTTTCTGTAGAGGGCGTGACAGCGCTGGTTTTGTATTGCGTTAGGGCGCAGCCGCGCTTGAAGCCAAATTTTAGCTCCTGTTCTTTTTGGTTTCTTAGCTTGGCACGTTTGACTTACAACACATTTACGAACTTAGAAGTTATCTCAATAGCCTTGGAACTTAAACCCAATTCACTCGTTCCGTGAATTGCAATATGATATGAACGAATACGGATATGAAGACTCTACTTATAATGATTTGGTCTCAATATATAGATTGTATCTAGCAATCCCAAATCATATGATCGATCCTATCCTCGAAGTCCACATGAATTGAGCTCCAGTGAAAGCATCTTTGAGTAGATTTTAGCCCAATCTCTGAAGAACTTTGGTTGAACCCTCGGATCTTGAGTAGAGTCGTTGAAGCTTGATACAAGCCTGTTCAGGATCGAGTCCATGAGGAGAATGATGATTGACAATGGATCTTCAATTGACATCTTATATAATCATTCATACCAAAGGTTGGATCTAGAAGGGCAAAAGATGGAAGTGGGACATGAGGCTCCTCTCTATGGGTTCAACAATGACCCGGTACATGTGGTTAAAACTATTGAGCTACCTGTTGTCTTCGAAATGACTCCTTAATAGGTAAAAGTAAATGTTAGGTTTTTTGTGTGCAAGTAGATTCAACGTATAATGTCATCTTAGGCTGACCAACATTAGCAGCTCTGCAGGTAGTGACTTTGATACCCCACTTCAAACTAAATTTTCCTAAACCAAACGGGGTTGGCGAAGTTAAAGAGGATCTGGATATCGCCAGAAGATTTTATCAGAATACTCTAATCTCTTTGGGAGTCAGGATTAGTAAGCAGAGACAAACAATGTCAATCGAGGTGGAGCCATTCACTTAAGGCAACACCGAACCCCTCGATTTTTGTTCAGCTTTAGAGGAGCCCTTTTCGGACAAGATTTATCGAGTGGTTAAGGGTATAAGCATACATCTTTGCATGGGAACCAAGTGATATGTCAGGGATAAATGAGTCGGTAGTTGTACATAGATTGTGCGTGGATCCTATATGGAAACTTGTTCGGCAGAAGAGAAAGAGCTTTGCTCCTAAGCAACATAAGATAATTGATAACGAAGTGGACAAACTATTGGTGGTTGACTTTATTTTTGAGATCGATTAATGAGAATAGTTGGAAAACATGGTAATAGTCCAAAAGTAGAATGGGAAGTGGAGGATCTGCATCGACTACATAGATCTGAATAAGGCGTGCCCGAAAGACCCCTTCTCACACATTGACTAGTTGATTGATGCTACTTCAGAGTTTAATTTATTTAGTTTCCTAGACGCCTTTTCGGGATACAACCAGATTTCGATGTATAAGGAGGATATCCCGAAGACGTCCTTCATCACTTATTGAGCTATTTATGTGTATAAGAAGATGACTTTTGGGTTGCTTAACGCTGGAGCCACGTATTAGAGGATGATGAACAATGTCTTCAGAAAGCGGTTGGGACGAAACATAGAAGTTTATGTTGATGACATAATCAGGTCAAGAGTTTATATGTTCAGGATCAGCTAAACGATTTGGACGATTGCTTTTTAACTATCCGAGATCACAAAATTCTCTTAAATCCAACCAAATGTACCTTTGGTCTTGGTTCGGGGAAGTTTCTCAGGTATTTGGTAAGTAAGCGGGGGATTAAGGCCAATCTTGAGAAGATTAAAGCTATATTGGAGATGAAGTCTCCTCAGATATTCAAAGATGTACAATGACTAACAAGTCTAATCGCATCGCTCCAAAGGTTTATATTCAAATCGACATAGTGATGCCTTACTTGCTTCGACACTCCAAAGAGGCCTAAAAATGAGAAGACTTTTTAATGGACCTCAAAGTATGAGGACGCTTTTCAGGGGATCAAGAGGCATTTGTCTTCTGCACCACTATTGATAAAGCCGATCCCCTCAGAACCACTTTATCTTTAATTGGCGGGAAGTTCATTGGCAGTTGGGGCAGTTCTGGTGCGAGAGGTAGGTGGAAAGTAGTTTCATTTTTATTATGTCAGTCATGCACTTCAGGATGCAGAGAATAGTTATTCGAATCTAGAAAAGTTTTCCTATATATTGATAGTGGCTAGTCAGAAGCTTCGGCACTATTTTTAAGGTCAGTTAATAGTGGTATACACGGATCAACCACTAAAGAAGGTATTACATAAAACAGATATATTTGGTCGGCTTACTGCATAGGCTATAGAGTTGACTCAGTTCGTATTGGAATACTAACCTCGAACAACTATAAAGGGTCAGGCTTTAGCAGACTTCGTTGTGGAATGTTCGTTCTCCGAGATGGATTATTCGGAACAACCAAATGAAGTCGTGGGCTCAATTACGAATGTTCAGTTAGTGCAGATGTGGTAAACTTTATATGTGGATGGGTCTTCAACTACGGATGTTAGTGAGGTTGGTGTAATACTAACGAGTTCTGAAGGGTTCAAGGTTCAGTAAGAAATTCGCCTTCGGTTTAATGAACGTAACAAAGAGGCGGAGTATGAAGCTATCCTAGCAAGGTTGCGTTTGGCCAAGAGCTTGGAGGTTCAAAATATTCTCATCTTCACCGATTCCCAATTAGTTATCAAGCAGGTTGCTGGAGAGGACGAATCTCGGGGGCAAGAATAATGAAGTACAAAGACCGAATGCAATATTTCGACTCTTACTCTTTTTAGGGGGTTGATCAGACAGATAACACTGTGGCCGATGCTTTATCTAAGATGGCCACTATAAAAGCAAACTCCTTTGGCGGGTCGGTGTATTTGGAGGTTTTGGACGTTCCGAACATCCAAAGAATGGACGTCTTATGCATTGAAAGGTTGAATTGTTGTCTCACTTTGTACTTAGATTATCTTGGAGATGGGAAATTGCCTTTGTATCGAATGATTACAAAATAGATAAAGCACAAAAGTTTGTATTTTGTCTTGATAGATGGAGATTTGTATTAAAGAGTTTTTTCATCACCATTATTGAAGTGTGTGATACCATCCGAAGCGGCTTATGTCCTTCGGGAGGTACATGAGAGGATTTGTGGTGATCATATAGGAGCTAAGGTATTGGTTTACAAAATGCTGAGACAGGGATACTACTGGTCGACGATGTTTTAGGAAGCTAAAGATTATATAAAGGAGTGTCCCAAGTGTTAACTTAACAGTTCAGTTCCATGTCAACCCCCGAAAGAGTTGTCTTCGACACTATCTCTAACTTCTTTTATTGTATGGGGAATCGACATTTTAGGACCATTGTCGAAGGAAAAGGGACACGTAGCGTTCTTGGTGGTTACCATAGATTAAATGACCAAGTGGGTAGAGGTTAATCCCTTTCAGTCGATCACTAAACATGAGTGTTTGAAATTTTTTAAAGAGTCATTAGTGTTCCGATTTAGTATTCCTATGGTTTTGGTATCAGACAAGGGACGCCAATTTGTTGGGACTAAGTTTGTGCATTTTTTGGCGGATTTGAACATCTAGCGTTAGAGGACATCGGTGACTCATCGTCAATCGAACGATCAGGTGGAGGTAACGAATTGAACACTTCTCAATAATATCAAAAGAAGGTTGGATGAAGCTAAAGGTCAGTGATATGATGAGTTGATTAGTGTTCTGTGGGCGTATTGAACTACTCATCGGACTACGACTGGGGATTCGCCATTCAGGTTAACGTATGAGACTGATGCCGTTCTGGTAGAGGTCAGATCTCCTTCGATTCGAGTAAGTCAATATAAAGAATTGTACAACGACGAGGGGATTTACCTCAATTTGAATTTATTAAAAGAGTTCAATGAGTCAGCGATGGTAAGGTTGATTATCTATTAGCGAAGTAGTGCTGAACATTATAACCGAGGAGTCAGACTAAAGAGGTTCAAAATTGGTGATCTGGTACTTCGAGAGGCTAAAACATCTACTCCCTAGAACATATCCAAACTTATGCCTAACTTGGAAGGTCCATACGAGTTAATTAAGATCATGAAGTCAAGTACATATATATCGGCTTCGAGGTATGGATGGTATTGAAGTTAAAAATACTTGGCATGCTGGAAGGCGAAGGCTTTGGAGATATTACCAATAAGTAGTGTAGTTTCATTTTTTTGTAGTTATGTAACTTTATCAGTTTATTAATAAATTTGGTTTCAGTTGAATGGATCGTGTATGCAAAAGATGATTTAATTCATTCCAATTAAATGTACACATAGGAATTCTTATATCAGATTAGTTCAAAAAATAAAAATAGTAAGTTACAAAGGTTTATTGTTAAGGTGAGGGGTCATCTTCGGCCTCGAGTTCCTCGTCAGAAGAATCCAATAATGAGGACTCGAGGCTGGTAGCCATCATATTTATTTTGTCCTTATCCCTTGCACTCTAGTAGCCATCATCGAATTGATGCATGACTTCTTGGACCAGCACGGGGGACTTTCTATTCTCTTGAATCAGTTATTGATTGTTAGCTTCGGTAAAAGGGGGACCTTTGGGCTTTAAGGTCGGCATAGTAATTCTTTAATGATTTGTTGACATTTATCAACTCCATCATTTGAGAGTGTATAGTCCGAACTTGCCTGTGCAAGCCAGTCGCCGCCTTCTCCAACTTCTGGTTCTTTTCCTTTAGCTCGCCATACATGATCAGAAGATGATTTTTATTTTAGGCGTTCTCAAAGAGCTGCCATTTGGCTTTCTTCAGATTGTTTGTCAGCCTTTCGCATGGCTGTTGTGATTCAAGGGTTTTGGTTATAGTTACGATGGCGGTGGTATATAGGAGTAACTTCAGTTGTAGAAATGACGTATGATTCCCCCAAAATAGGTATACATCACCCATTCTGAGTCACTAAATACATGGTACATAACTCAAATACAAACTTAATTTATACAACTATTAAGTGTCGTGCAGAATACGACAAAACATAAGCTGTGAGTTTTAATACAAATATTGTCTCCTAGACAATATCCAAACTCAAATTCAATCTCATTACATTTATTATCACATAATTTCACAGAATAGTGAGGACTACTAAAGCAACCATCTGGACCGTCGCTCCATTCCCCGACTAGTCCCAACTATATTCTCAATTCCTGAAGAGAACAGTGAAAGAAAAGGGTGAGCTCAACTAGCCAAGTAAGAAATATTATGACTAAGATAATGCAGAATAAATTATCCTTAGCCTTCAACAGTATAACAACTGATAGAATACAATAGACAACAAGTTTTAGATCAACAACTGCAGCGAAACAATCAATCCATTAGAAGAGTCAAGTAGAGCATGATATCTACTATCTTCTATGATTTAAAAGTTTATCATCAGTTTTATCGCTGAGACTCAGCTTAATAAATAATCCACATTATTGAATTATCCATGCACTACGGGCCAAGGATATTCGTGTTTTCATCAATGTCCATGATCATGCCAAACAACAATTCATCTTTGCACCCTTGGGCGAAGAGAACCCATGGTCATGATCATACCAACAACTGTCGCTGAGACTCAGCTCAATAATCCACATCACTTATAACATTACAGGTTATGATTATACCGAATGATCCCTGGTCATAATCATACTAACCAACAGTCCATCTATGCACGTAAGTCAAAGATGACTTTCATCACAATATAAGCATGAGGATGATGATAATGATATAAACATTAATCAAACGAAATCAAAGATAAATATTAAAGACTTTAAATTTATCCAGAGTTTTAAAAAATATCTAAATTGTCAACATGATACTGCTTTGTGGGGTAAAATTCAAGAATAATATTATATCAAAAATGATTTGAACAGAAAAAAAATCAATTTTTGTCATGAAAAGTACTCCGGGTGAATAGTACCCCGTGAATAGTACTTCAAGAATAGTACTTTGTGAATAGTACCCCGTGAATAGTACTTCATGAATAGTACCCGTGAATAGTATTTTATAAATAGTATCCGTAAATAGTACTTTATGAATAGTACCTGTGAATAGTACTTTATGAATAGTACCTATGAATAGTACTTCATGAATAGTATTGCACATATAAATAGTGTTGTACATGTGAATAATGCCGTATAAATGAATAGTACTCCGACATAAAAAGCTTAAAATTTAACAAGAATGTTCAAAAAAATATCCTTATGAAACGATACTAGATGAAGCGCAAATTTCAAGGATATTCTACTAATTTAACGGATTATAGAAGCAATACTTCAACAAAATGAGTGTAAAATTAGGGATACGAAACGAAGTAATATTACTCACATACTACAGAGTATGGAAGGAAATATTATTTCATATGAATATTGAACAAAAATAATATCCCTTACGAATACGAATGAAATAATACCGCTTACCTTAATAGAAGACTGAATACTGTAATAGTGAAGTAGCAGAATACTCTTCTTCTTTCTCTCTATGGCTTCTCTGTCTATAATTGCTCTTGTGAGTCTTAGTGAATTGGTGAGAATGAAAGAAGAATGAGCTTTTATTTATAGGAAAACATAGTTTCGATAATTGCACGTTTCGGGGCTCGAATTATTACAGTATAATACCTTCATCATTTCCTCTATTTTTAATTTAGTCCTACAAGTATTATCAAACTTTCACCATCTCCCCTAATAGTACATGCATGTGAATTAATAGTTCCATACATGTGAACAAACAATTACAATATAGTACCTTCATCTATACCTCTATTTTTAATTTAGGCCTGCAAGTATTATCAATTTTGCACCACCTCCCCTAATAGTACATGCATGTGAATCAATAGTACATACATGTGAATAAATAGTTATAAACATGTGAACTAATAGTAATTAATTGCTCATTTATCCGATTAATTACCCGATTGGTCAATATAACCTCCAGAAATCAATTATTATCAAAATAAATGTCGATTTTCACTAACACTAATAATCCCAACACAATAGAAATATCAATTTCATCTTTAATCAACACGAACTTATTCATCATTAATATTATAACTCACAATATTTAACAACCAGATCATTCCTAAGAAAGATGGGACTTTCTGATAAGGATTTCTCCCTATTGGCGCGCTCTCCTCGACAGAACTTTCTAGACATCGTTAATATTACAAATAATAATATCAATAACTTTATCGTCTCAATTATTGATTTAATAATATAAAATATTATGCAGATGATACTGTGACAATAATTGAATCAATAATATGAGAGATATTATACAACAATTACTGTAGCAATAATTGAGTATAACTGAGTGACTTCTTACGTAAGCATCAATAATCAATACTGTGTGTTACTATGCAACCACGCGTATTACTGTTCTTTTACCACCGGGTATTTCAATAGTTTAACGGTAAAACTTTCGCCGTTATTTTATAAAAAATATTTCTATCGTTTTCTAACTTCGACAATACTTCCGTTGTGGGGTCCACCAATGATTATGTCATCGTATGAATATTCCCTGTTAAAACGAATATTTTATAACCACTTGCTTACTTTACAAAAAATTTCACATATCACTCTTAACTTTAACATTTTATCAATTTAACCATTTACTAAATAGAATAATAATTATAATAAAATTGAATATTTCATTTCATAAAATTCGGGATCTCACAATCTCCCCTCCGTATAAAATTTTGCCCTCGAAATTTACGTACCTGGTAGTTCGAAGAGATGAGAATACCTTGCTTTCTTTTCGGATTGTACATTCCCGGTTATTTCCTCTGTATCATGATTTTTTTATTGCTTATCTCCTGTATTTCAGATATCATTCTAGAATACATCTTCAAAACAAAGGTTAATTGACATGCCACATGTTATCCCTATATTCTGACCGACTAATTAAATAACAATTAAGCTTAGGTATGTCATACTAGCAAAGGATTTATCCGTCTCTCCCTTCCTAGTTCTAGTCTCACTTTGATACCAACTGTGACGCCCCCAAATTACGTATACATCACCCATTCTGAGTCGCCAAATACATGGTACATAACTCAAATATAAACTTAATTTATACAACTAATAAGTGTCGTGCATAATACGACAAAACATAAGCTGTGAGTTTTAATACAAATATTGTCTCCTAAACAATATCCAAACTCAAATTCAATCTCATTACATTTATTATTAGACTATTTTACAGAATAAATCTGGACCGTCACTCCATTCCGCGAATAGTCCCAATTATATTCTCAATTCCTGAAGAGAATAGTAAAAGAAAAGGGTGAGCTCAACTAGCCCAGTAAGAAATATTATGACTAAGATAATGCAGAATAAATTATCCTTAGCCTTCAACAGTATAACAACTGATAGAATACAATAAACAACAAGTTTTAGATCAACAACTACAGCGGAACAAACAATCCATTAGAAGAGTTAAGTAGAACATGATATCTACTATCTTCTATGATTTAAAAGTTTATCATCAATTTTATCGCTGAGACTCAGCTTAATAAATAATCAACATCACTGAATTATCCATGCACTACGGGCCAATGATATTCATTAGTATCACGACATCAAATTATACATGCACTACGGGCCAAGGATATTCGTGATGTTATTAATGGTCATGATCATGCCAAACAACAATTCATCTTTTCACCCTTGGCCAAAGAGAACCCATGGTCATGATCATACCAACAACTGTCGCTGAGACTCAACTCAATAATCCACATCACTTGTAACATTATATGTCATGATTATACCGAATGATCCCTAGTCATAATTATACCAACCAACAGTCCATCTATGCACGTAAGCCAAAGATGACTTTCATCACAATATAAGCATTAGGATGATAACAATGATATAATTATTAATCAAACGAAATCAAAGATAAATATTAAAGACTTTAAATTTATTCAGAGTTTTAAAAATATCCAAATTGTTAACATGATACTGCTTTATGGAGTAAAATTCAAGAATAATATTATATCAAAAATGATTTGAACAGAAAAGAAATTAATTTTTATCATGAAAAGTACTCCAGATGAATAGTACCCCGTGAATAGTACTTCGTGAATAGTATTTCAAGAATAGTACTTTGTGAATAGTACCCCGTGAATAGTACTTTGGGAATAGTACCCGTGAATAGTATTTTATGAATAGTACCCGTGAATAGTTCTTCGTGAATATTATTGTACGTATGAATAGTGTCGTACGCATGAATAGTATCGTATAAATGAATAGTACCTATGAATACTCCGGCATAAAAGCTTAAAATTTAACAAGAATATTCAGAAAAATATCCTTGTGAAATGATACTAGATGAAGCTTAAATTTTAAGGATATTTTACTAATTTCACGGATTATAGAAGCAATACTTCAACAAAATGAGTGTAGAATTAGGGATACGAAACGAAATAATATTACTCACAT
Organism: Panax notoginseng; assembly: GCA_016801055.1. Taxonomy (NCBI): domain Eukaryota; kingdom Viridiplantae; phylum Streptophyta; class Magnoliopsida; order Apiales; family Araliaceae; genus Panax; species Panax notoginseng. The sequence goes on along the minus strand of CM029015.1, from coordinate 209,761,032 downwards.
ACTACAGAGTATGGAAGAAAATATTATTTCATATGAATATTGAACAAAAATAATATCCCTCACGAATACGAAAGAAATAATACCCCTTACCTTAGTAGAAGACTGAATACTGCAATAATGAAGTAACATAACACTCTTCTTCTTCCTCTCTGTAGCTTCTCTCTCTATAATTGCTCTTGTGGGTCTTAGTGAATTGGTGAGAATGAAAGAAGAATGAGCTTCTATTTATAGAAAAATATAGTTTCGATAATTACACGTTTTGGGGCTCGAATTATTACAGTATAATACCATCATCTTTTCCTCCATTTTTAATTTAGTCTTACAAGTATTATCAAACTTGCACCACCTCCCCTAATAGTACATGCATGTGAGTTAATAGTACATGCATGTGAATTAATAATTTCATACATGTGAACAAACGATTACAGTATAGTACCTTCATCTATACCTCTATTTTTAATTTAGTCCTACAAGTATTATCAATCTTGCACCACCTCCCCTAATAGTACATGCATGTGAATCAATAGTACATACATATGAACAAATAGTTATAAGCATGTGAACTAATAACAATTAATTGCTCATTTATCCGATTAATTACTCGATTGGTCAATATAACCTCCAGAAATCAATTATTATCGAAATAAATATCGATTTTCGCTAACACTAATAATCCCAACACAATGAAAATATCAATTTCATCTTTCATCAACATGAACTTATTCATCATTAATATTATAACTCACAATATTTAACAACCAGATCATTCTTAGGAAAGATGGGGCTTTCCGATAAGAATTTCTCCCTATTGGCGCGCTCTCCTCGATAGAACTTTCTAGACATCGTCAATATTACAAATAATAATATAAATAACTTTGTCGTCTCAATTATTGATTTAATAATATAAAATATTATGTAGATGATACTGTGATAATAATTGAATCAATAATATGAGAGATATTATGCAGCAATTATTATAGCAATAATTGAGTATAACTGAGTGACTTCTTACGTAAACATCAATAATCAATACCGTGTGCTACTATGCAATCACGCGTATTACTGTTCTTTTACCACTGGGTATTTCAACAGTTTAACGGTAAAACTTTCACCGTTATTTTATAAAAAATACTTCTGTCATTTTCTAACTCCGACAAAACTTCCATTATGGGGTCTTCTAATGATTGTGCCATCGTACGAATATTCCCTGTTAAAACGAATATTTGCTTACTTTGCAAAATTTTTGACATATCACTCTTAACTTTTAGCTTTTTTCAATTTAATCATTTACTAAATAGAATAATAAGTATAAGAAAATTGAATACTTTCATTTTATAAAATTCGGGATCTCACATGATGGGGTCAACAATGGCAACAGTGGTGGAAGTAGCTTCAGTAGTAGTGATGGTGGTTGGGGTGGGGACTTGTGTGGTGTTGCTTGCCATTTTTGTTCAGAGCTTGTTGGGTGTTGATGGAATTTAGCCTGAGGAAATTGCTGCAGAGAGAGGAGCAGAGAAACCGGTGCTTTTGAAAATCATATATTTGAAATGTGGTGGTTCTTCTTTGGGGAAGGTGGGTTATTTGATATGTGCTTTTGTGTCCGCACGTTTCCTAAATTACTACTGATGTTAATGATAGTGTGGTCCAGCTAAGTGTGTGAGATACAGAACGGTTATCTGACATTGGAGGATGTGTTCTCTCAGTTATTATTTAATTATTGTACTTGAAGAATTCTATACTCTTGTTATATGACCCATCATAACAAGAGAGTGGGTCCCAATGTTGGACCAACATTTGTGGGCCTAGTGGTCCATCTTACGTGCCGAAATCTTCCCACGTGGTGGTGTATAATCATTAGGAGATTTAATCTTGGAGGAATTTTTAATTTTAATTTTACTTAACTTCCTACTTTTATGGGGACGGTTAGGGTTAATTTTGACTTTTCATCTTTGAAGAGATTGACTTCTATTCTAGTATGGTAAGGAGACCTATTCCAATTTGGGACGGAACATTAAAGGAGATGTGATCAACTATAAATATATGGCTATTTTTCAGCGGCCGAAGCTGTCAGCCTTCTTAGTGTACTTTTGTTTTTGTGCATGATTCAATACATCATTTGATGATTAGGCTCGTGGACAGATATTGGGGTTAACAAATATCGATCCTTATTTATGTATATAATTATAATTTTGTGTATGTAAGACTTTTATTGTTATTATGTCTAAATAACAATAAAAGTCGTACTTCTACCTAAAATTATAATTATATATATTAATAATAGTAACATTAAAAAAGGAACATATATTTATTAAAAAATTAATATAGAAAAATGGTGATTTAATTTAAGAAAATGTGAATTAGATATTCATCTAATTAAAAATAATAGGTTTGTATGGGTTTATAGTGTTTATTTATTTAGTTTAATATTGGGATTTATTTAGTATGTTATTTAATTTTAATTTAAAGAAAAAGAGATTTAGTTTGAGAAAAAGTTTAAAAGAGGAATATATATTTATTAGATTTAATATTATTAATTTGGACTTCTTTTAGGAGTTGACGTGAGAAGAAGAAAAGGTTTAGGTATCTGTTTTTTTGTTCTGTTTTTTTTTTGGTTAATGAATAGTTATTTTAGTAGGTTTTTGAATTATTTTGTTCTAGTTATCATGGATGGAGTTTTTTATTTTTAAATTTTAAAGATGCGATGAGGGTAAAGATTAAAAATAATAGTAATAAGAAGTCTATTATGTCTTGTATTTGTTTTTTTTCTATTGATAGAATTAGTTTAAAAATATTATAATTTTAATTAAAAAAGGAAAAATATATTTATTAAATTTAATTTTTATTGGGGGAAGAAGTTAAAAAATATTGAAGACTATGAGAGTGCTATATTTTCTAAGGAAACTTTGAGAGTGCTCTATTTTTGTGAGGAGAAATTATCGGTTACTATCTTTATATATTATATAGAATATAGATATAGATGCGTGTTTATCAAAATAATTAATCCCTAAAATAATTTGTCTTTTTTTCTTTTTTATTTAAACATTTTATTATCTACTAAAACAAATTAATTTCCTAAACTGTTTAGATAATGGAATGAGAAGAAATAAACAAAATAAAGAAAGGGGAATTGATATTTCTTCAAGCTAATTTGATATTTTTACAAGTGGGTCCCATTTTTAACCAAATCAATCCTTTGTACAGTAAACTAACTATATGATTTAGTTTTTATGTCCAAATTATCCCCATTTGATAAATAACTAAACATATAGTTATTTAACTTTATTTGATTAGTAGCGTTACTCAATTGAAAATAACTTTTATTTATTTAATTTTATGATAGTAATAATATTAATAATAATTAGAAAAATATTAGGAAATAATTGAGAAAAATTATTTACAAATAAAAATTAGGATCTAAGGCTTTCTTCCACCAGGGAAAAAAATTGTTTTTAGAATTTTTATTATCATATCATATTACTAAGAAGCTAAAAAGTCTAGATTTTTTAGTAATATATAAAACTAGCTAAGTACTAGTATTGAATAAAACTAGTTAGTTATAAATCCTAAAATCTTCTATACCAACTAAACTCCATCCTGATTTTGATTAACTTGTTTCTTTTTAATTTTCTTTTATCATGTCTAAATAAAATAATATATTTACACACACACACACACACACACACACAAATATATATATATATATATATATATATATATATATATATATATATATATATATCTTATAAGATCTTGTCAAATAATTACCCTCCAACTTCCTTTTTTCCTCTCTTGTGATACTTAGAATCGAACGACAATTAATCAATGGAAGAAAAAATAAGTAATGAAAATATTAATACATGAATAACACCATTCACTTAAATTTGTGTAAATTTTAGGACCATTATTTATTATTATTATTTTTTTAATTCCAAGTTTTATTGTGAACAATCCATATCCGTTGCTTATCGTACGTACTCAGTCGTATGAACTTCTCGATTCTCTCTTTTGTGTGTATATATATACAGTATTATGTTTGCACTTCTTATTTGTTTATACATGTCTGTACATAGTACATGTGAATTCAATAAGAAAGAAAATATGAATAGACTTTTGAAAAATCGTTAAAATATATTAGAATTTAACTTTTACAAAAATAAGGACAAATTGTACATAAAAACTAAATTCTATAGTTAGTCTACTGCACAAAGGGTTGCACTACAAGAAAAATGTTTATCAGCAATCGCTCATCAGCGACCGTATATAGTCGCAGATAGATATCAGCGACCGTATACGGTCGCTAATCGGCGTCGCACAAAATCTGGCCGCTAAGGCGCACATCAGCGACCACTATTAGCGACCGCCATATCTGCGACCGATAAGAGCGACCGAAATGATAAATTCGGTCGCTAAGCTGAGTCAGCATGGACCATGAACAAAGCTGACGTGGTCCACGTGGCAGCGACCGGTATCAGCGACCGGATGCGGTCTATTCGGAGGAGGGCGAATCTGAATAAGAATTCGATCATCTGGATTACTAGGGGCCTTGGGCACATGATTAGGCCCCCTACCCAAGCCGCGCTTTTTCTGCGCTGCTTCAGAAGCCATCTGTATATTACAAATTTCAAGATGTTATTATGAGTCATGTTTGATTACATGTATACATGACAATAAACATGACAGTGATATAAACATGTATATATATGAATATAAAATGACAATAAACAAAAGTTGCATTTAAATAGTTTAGTACATAAACATGCATGACAGTGATATAAACATGTATATATATGAATATAAAAAAGTGTAATACTAAACATACATTTCAAGTGTCAATGTCTGATTCAGAATCAATTTGTATACGTGTTGCAGATTCATAACCATCATCTGCTTCAGATTCAGTCAATAACTCTTCCTCCTCAGTATCAATGTCATCTGACACAAGTATTGACTCAGGATCTAATTCATGTGGTTCATCTCCACCATCTAATTAGATTACTTCATTGTCGTCCTCCACATTTATTATAGTTTGACTATAAAGCATCTGCTCTTGGTAAATCTCCCCATCAACTAATTCTACACGACTACGCGCGGGAGTATGAATTACAACTTGCCAATCTGTAGGCGGTCTATCCCTTTTCCTAACAGGACTAGGAGTGTAGTATACTTGTACTGTTTAAGTTGGTAAAACAAACGGTTCGTTGGAGTACGCAGACCTATGAAGGTCAATATCGACGATTCCATGTCTGTCAACACGTATTCCTTTTTATGAATCAAACCAACGGCACTTGAACAAGTGAATATGACCCCCGTAAGTGCCCTTGTACGACAACTCTACGATTTCCTCCAACTCCCCAAAAAAGGCACGACCAAGCTCATTGTAACAATCTTCTTGGACACACACTCCAGAGTTCGTTGTTCTTTTACCGCGCCCATATGCCTTTGTGTGAAATTCACAACCATTTATTTTGTAACCATTGCGGTTGACTTGGTCCCTGTCTGGTCCCATAGCTAGGACTTGTACATTAGCCGGAATCGTTGATACCTTAGTCAAAGCCTACAAAAACTCCATCTTATTAAATGAAGTCATAGTTAAAAATTGAACTACGTGCTTAAAAATTGAACTTACTTTGTCCTTTAGCCAAAGTGCAAAGTTTTTATCCCGACTGATTTGAATATCTTTATCAGTTATGCCGTGATGCTTCACTTTTAACTCGTCATCGTACAATCTATACCATGTTATAAAAATTAACATACTGAAATAAATTTTCAACTTAAAAGATAAATTATCAAGTTTACATGTATACCTCACAAATTCGTCAATCTCCTCGCAATTGAGAAGAATGTAAGTATGTGCATCATGTAATTCTTGCTCAGAGAGGAATATGCGGTTTTCTTTTCCATAAGCGCGGCCCGATAGACCAAATATAGAGAGCCGGCCATTTAGTTCAACATTTCCCCCATCATCATGTCTCGATACTCGATTGGCCTTTGTCAAGACTTCGTCCGGAAAATAGTCTAAGACAAACGTAGATATCTCATCGAAACTGTATGCCTCGCATATCGACCCCTCGACATAAGCTCTATTCTTCACCTTCCTCTTAAGGTTTCCCATCACCCTTTCGAAAGGGTACATCCATCTATATTGAACTGGACCCCCAACACGAGCTTCATAGGGAAGATGGATTTGCAAATGCTCCATGGAGTCAAAAAAACCAGGTGGGAATATTTTTTCCAATTTACACGTGATCTCTATGATGTTCTTCTCAAGTACAGACATGTCCTTCTCATTTAATGATTTTGAACACAAGTCTTTGAAGAAACGACTAAGATCCGTCAAAGCATCCCATATTGGTTTATCAAGCAAATCCCGAAATGCTATAGGCATGAGTCTCTCCATGAACACATGACAGTCATGACTCTTCATCCCTTGCAATTTCCCACCCGTAACACACCTTGCAATGTTTGACGCATATCCATCTGGTAGTTTCAAAGACTTAACCCATGTGCACACATCTTCAACTTGCTTTTTGGACAATGTGTACCTTGCATGCGGTTTGACAATCTTACCATTAGGAGATTCATAAAGTTCTAATCTGGGACGCTTACAAATATCTTTCATGTCTAAACGTGCCTTATCGTTATCTTTTGTCTTCCCCGTAACATTTATCATAGTATTAAACACATTGTCAAACACATTCTTCTCAATATGCATCACATCTAGATTATGACGAATCAAATTTGTAGACCAATAAGGCAGTTCCCAAAAGATGCTTCTCCGAACCCAGTTATGAGATTCGCCAAACCCATTGATTATGTTTGTGGCATCAACCTTACCAAGGATAACCGGCAATCTCATCACACGATCTCGCATCTCCGTTCCCGACAATCGCGGTGTAGGCATATCATTGTCTACTTTCCCTTTCCTGAAGTGTTCTCTATTTCTTCGAAACGGGTGATCTACCTGTAAGAACCGACGATGACAGTCAAACCAACAAGGCTTTCGACCTTTTGATAGATTAAACGACTTTGTATGCTCCATACAATACGGACAAACCAACTTCCTGTGTGTACTCCATCCAGCTAACATACCATAAGCTGGGAAGTCACTTATAGTCCACATAACCGCTGCCCTAAGGTTAAAATTTATTTTCGTTGCAACATCCCAAGTCTGTACTCCATCCTCCCACAATACCTTCAACTCGTCTATAAGAGGTCTCAAGTAAACATCTAAGTTCTTTCCAGGACTCTTAGGACCAGGAACCACGAGTGAAAGAAACAAGTATGGCTGTTTCATACACATCCAATGAGGCAAGTTGTATGGAGTAACAATCACAGGACAACATGAGTACGGAACAGCTGAGTGGCCAAACGGATTGAAACCATCGGTGGACAATCCAAGCCTCACATTTCTAGGTTCCAATGCAAACCCAGGATGTGCTATGTTGAAATCTTTCCAAGCCTGCCCATCTGCGGGATGATTTAGTTCTCTATCTTTAGCTGGAGATTTCGCATGCCAACTCATATGTTCAGCTGTTCTTGAAGACATGTACAATCTTTTTAGCCGATGTGTTATTGGAAAATACCTTAGAATCTTAAACGGTATACTTGATTTTTTTGTAGTCACACCCTCTTTATTAGGCCTAAACCGATCATGACTGCAAAACGTGCACCTTGTCATCTGTTCATTTTCCTTATAAAACAACATGCAATCGTTGGGACATGCATCGATCTTTTGGTATTCAAGACCCAACTTCTTCACCATTTTCTTACAAAAGTAATAGTTATCAGGCAATTTCTCACCGTCAGGCAACATACTCTTAATAGCCTTCAAGAGCGACTCAAAACACTCATGGCTCATGTTGTGATCAACCTTGATGTTAAGTAATGTCGCCACTGCAGACAATGTAGTGTGTTTGGTGCAACCATGCCACAATGGCTCGCTACCCTCGTCTAACAACTTAAAGAAGTCTTTGGCATCAGAATTCATAGGTTGTTCTCTGCCTTGTTCCCAATCAAAATCTGGCCCTGCAATATCATGAACCATTTCATTCATACGATGAGTACTACTGCCCAAATTGTGTACTTCTGTGATTCCACCACCTCTTCTCTGTCCATGTGCCCACCAGCATTCTTCGTAATTTCTCATGAACCCAGAAATAAGTAAATGATAGTTTATCACGTCTCTGTCCATATAATTTACATTCTTACACTTCAAACATGGACATCGTATCTGCGACTTACCATTCATACATTCCGGGTGACTATACGCATAATCTAAAAATACTTGGCAACCAGCTCTAAATTCAGCTGTAGCACCTATCTGGGCACTTGACTTTCGTCGTGCCATCCAACTACGGTCTGAATAGAGGTCCATGATTCCACGGTACCTATGTTGACATGAATTATTGTATTCCCTTGTTAGAGATTTACAATTCAGCTCAATCCCATTTATGATGCTTATAAATACATATACATGTATATGTACATATATAACATGAGTGTGCATCATATATGATTATTCGGGAATTGAACAAGGATACATTCTAAAACAACCTAAAGACAATAGATTCCTAGGGGTAGAATATGAATCATTGCATCATGCATGGTCTGCATATGATAGGACATTAGGTGATGAAAATATCTTGATGGTCAAGTTTGAAGAACAACCAATGGAATTTGAAATGTGTTCTAGAAACTATAACGATGCGTATATCAAGATTGCAGAAGAATGTGACGCCCCCAAAATAGGTCCAATCCATCCAACCCATTCTGAGTCGCCAAATACATGGTACAGAAAATAACAACTTTATTATTACAATTGTCATGCAAAATACGACAACACATATACTGTGAGTTTAAATACAAATACTGTCATCTAGACAGTATTCATACTCAATTAAGTCCTCATTATACTTATTGATACACTATTTTATAAAATAGTGAGGACTACTAAAATAACTGTCTTGAACCATCATTCCATACCCCGACTAGTACTCGCTACATTCTCGCCTCCTGAGAAGAAAAATAGAACAACAAGGAAAAGGGTGAGCTCAACTAGCCCAGTAAAGAATATTATGACTAAGATAATATACAACAAATTATCGTTAGTCTTCAACAGGGAAAAATTTAATAGAATACAATAGACAACAAGTTTTAAATCAATATTCGCAGCGGAAAATAATAATTCATAGAAGAGTTACGTAGAGAATGAAATCTACGATTATCTATGAATTTAAAAGCCCATCATCAACATTTTATTCCTGTAACATCAATCAATAAATATCTTGAATCAAATAGTCATCTTTGCACTACATGCCAAAGATATTCATCAGTTGGTCATGTTCACCTCAACACCTGTTCATCTTTGCACTACGGGCCAAAGATATTCATCAAAAATCATTCATCTTTGTACTACAGGCCAAAGATATTCAGTTATATCATCATTTAAGACTGAGGATGATGAAAAATATTTTAAAGAAAACGAATCCAGTGAAACAAAATAACAAATATTAAGGATTCGTATTTCGATTTATCCATGTCCAAAAATACCTTATAAATAATCATAGTGGAGTAAAATTCAAGAATGATCAAAACATGGATACAATCAAAGCTAGTATCCAGAATAGATATTTTGGACAAAAAGAAGAAAAAATATTTTTCGGTGAATAGTGCCGTATACGTGAATAGTGCCGTATACGTGAATAGTAACTCCGACACCAAATGATAGAAATTTCACAAAAAACATCATTATGCTTCGTGAATAGTACTCATGAATAGTAACTCATGAATAGTAACTCGTGAATAGTAACTCATGAATAGTAACTCATGAATAGTAACCCCGACATGAAAAAGTTTCAAATTTAATAAAAAATTCAGATCAATACTTCGGCATAATGATATTGAAGAAAATAATATCATTTAAGAAGAAATAATATCCCTTACCTCGGAAAGACGGTACTTCTGACTGGAATACTAGATATAGTGCTGAAGGAAACTTGCACCGTATAACAACACTCAAAGTATCAAATACTCACAAGAATACGCTCGATATAGAGAGAGAAATAGAGAGAAACTTGTGTTTCTGGTGTGATTTTTAATTCTAACCTAAGCACCCTATTTATAGGAAAATGCTTAGAACACCAAAGCAGAAAATTGAATATAATAATATTAAATTTACAAAATTGTCAAGCACACCTTAGAAGATCTGAATTCAGCCCATTCTTATCACATGTTGAGCCCACTAATTTGCAAAAAACGTTTTTCTTTAAAATTATAATTAAAACTTCTAAAAATCAATTATTTCGGAACTTCAGAACTTCAATAATTCATAATAAATAGCCCTTTTATCAGAAAATTCGAATCTCGCGAGTTTTTATAGGAAATTCAATATTCTACAACTTTGCAGAAGAAAATTTTTCCAAATTCCAAACAGAAATTGACCGAAATCCATAAACGGGCGATTTTACAGTCAATAATAAATTTTCGGTCAAGAATTGTGTCCACCAACACACAAAACATGTGTTAATCATTTAATGCCACAAAAATACTCTTCCTCCTCATATACTCATATATCCCACATTCATTGTAAAAATATCACCATCAATATATTATTAAAATAATATATTTAAATGAATTATTTTATCAGAAAAAGATAAAGTATTAATTTTCAACAATTGTCACATTAAAAATTTTCTCCATCTATATCCATATAAAATTAATATTTTCCTCATCATATAAATCAATAATTAATTATACACAAATAATATTACAGAATCACAGTACTGGCAACCAGGCCGTTCTCAGGAAAGAGGGGGCTTTCCAATAAGGATCTCTCCTTACTGGCGCGCAATTAGATGACCAAACCTCTCCTTATACAGAACTTTCTAGATATTGCCAATAATGTTATCTAATAATATTATTCAAATAATACGAATTATTGATTCGATAATAGAAAATACTGTATAGTGACAATTATTAAAACAACAGTAATATAAAATATCAAAACAGCAATTATCAATAAAATAAAATACTGAACAGTAATTACTGTAACCATTATTGAGTAGTGTCTTCTTACGTAAGAATCAATAATTGGTGCAATACAGTGTGCTACTGTGCAACAACACGTATTACTGTGTTTAACCACCGGGTATTCAACAGTATTAACAGTAACAACTATGTCGTTATTTATAAACAATTTGTTTTTGTCGTTTTCTTTATCCAATCGTTTTCTGTTATGGGGCCCACACAAGGCTGCGCCGTCGTACGAATATTCCCCGACAACAAGAATATTCCACGACCAAACAAATATTCCCCGACAACAATGAATATTTTAGGACCATTTGCTTATTTGAAATATTTGCGCATTTTACCCATAACTAACCACATTAATCAAATCAACCATTACTATTTCAAAATAATAAATAGAGGAATTTAAATTTCATTTATTAATAATTTGGGGTCTTACAACCTCCCCTCCTTATGAAATTTTCTCCTCAAAATTGACATACGTACCTGGTGTTTCGAAAAGAAGAGGATACCTCGCTTTCATTTCCGTTTCCAACTCCCAGGTCATTTCCTCAATAGCATGGTTTCTCCACAAAACTTTAACTTGTGGTATGACCTTCGTGCGTAGGACATGCTCCTTCCTATCCAAGATATTGACAGGTACCTCCTCGTACGTTAAGTCTTCGGCTATCTCGTCCGATTCTAACTCAATAACGTGGTTCGGGTCTTTCACATATTTACGAAGCACAGATATATGAAAAACATTATGAACACGAGACATACTTAGAGGTAACGCGAGTCTATAGGCCACATTTCCTACTCGGTCAAGAATCTGAAATGGACCAATAAATCGTGGATTGAGCTTTCTTCTCTTCCTAAATCTTGTAACTCCTTTCCATGGAGCTACACGTAATAATACATGATCCCCAATGTCAAATTCCACGTTCTTTCGATGAAGATCCACATAACTCTTTTGTCGATCCTGTGCCGTTTGTATACGTTGTCGAATCGTTTGGATCTTCTTTGTAGTCATTCGTATCAACTCTGGTCCCAACAACGTTGCTTCTCCCACCTCATCCCAACATACTGGAGAGCGACACTTTCGTCCATACAATGCTTCAAAGGGAGCCACACCTATACTTGCCTGATAACTGTTGTTGTAGGAGAATTCCACCAATGGTAGGTACTTATCCCAACTTCCTTTGAAATCTAGGACACAAAGTCTTAATAGATCTTCAAGAGTTTGAATAGTCCTCTCTGATTGCCCGTCCGTTTGAGGATGGTAAGCTGAACTAAATCGTAAATCCGTGCCTATAGCTTTTTGCAAGCTAACCCAAAATCTTGAAGTGAATCTTGGGTCACGATCCGAAACTATGGATACTGGCATGTCATGCAACCTCACAATCTCATTCACGTACATACTAGCAAGACGTTCAAGGGAATAAGTCTCCCGTATCGGAAAGAAATGAGTAGACTTGGTTAATCTATCAACAATCACCCAAATAGCATTTATGCCTTGAGAAACCGTAGGAAGACCCGTAACGAAATCCATGGTAATGTGTTCCCACTTCCATTTTGGAATCTCAAGTGGTTGCAATGGACCCTTTGGCACTTGATGCTCCGCCTTTACACGTTGACAAGTTAAACACCTCGAGATAAACTTTGCAATCTCTTTCTTCATATTGTTTCACCAAAATGTATGTCGAAGATCACGATACATTTTAGTACTTCCAGGATGGATTGCAAATGGTGTATTGTGTGCCTCCATCATGATCTTGTACTTCAAATCAGAATCGTTAGAAACACAAAGTCTGGAGTGGACTCGAAGTATTCCTTCTTCATCGATTCTTGCTTCTGGAATAGCACCTTCTTGTACTTTCTTCTTCATACGCATCAGCTCCCGGTCTGTGGCTTAAGCAACTTTAACTTTATCGATTAAAGTTGATTCTACGCGTATACTTGACATTCATCGCACTCGTTCCTGCATATGATCTTCTACTCAATGCGTCAGCTACCGCGTTCGCTTTTTCAGGATGGTATTGGATGGTATGATCGAAATCTTTCAACAGCTCGAGCCAACGTCGGTGTCGCATGTTGAATTCTTGGAAGCTCTTCTCGCATTCCTCGGTCCATTCGAAGTTTGTATCATTTCGAGTCAGCTGAGTTAATGGAGTAGCGATTCGAGAAAATCCTTTTACAAATCTCCGATAATAACCAGCTAAGCCTAGAAAGTTATGTATTTCGATTACTGACTTAGGTTGCTCTCAACTGTGACTCATATCCTAATCTTGGATATCACGTCACAATGACAACTATCAGTTTACTACCATACGAATATGGCGTCCCCTACGGAGAGTCTGGCTTCAATACATTTCACAAAGGAAGTCACCAGATAGAGGCTCGGTTATCAACTTCTATAGTTGGGTTTTTAACTCCTGAAGTTCAATAGGAGCCATTCGATATGAGATTTTAGAAATGGGTTTTGTACCGGGTTCAAAGTCGATACAAAATTCAATATCACGCTCTGGGAGTAAGCCAAGAAATTCTTGAGGACATACGTCAAAATTTTTACTAACAACAGAAATATCATTCAAATCTGACGTATTTTTGTTCAAGTCCATGACATGGCTAAGAAAGCTTGACATCCGTTTTTTAATAAACGAATGACTTTACGGCTTGATATGAAAGAGTTTGACTTCAATGGTTTGGTTGCTTGAATTCGAATAACAGGTTGCTTAGGAATATGAAAACTAACAACCTTACGAAAACAATCAATTTTGGCATGATGAGTAGTTAACCAATCAATTCTTAAAATCACATCAAAAGCAAGTATCTTTAAAGAGATAAGGTCAACAGGTAATGTGATGGTGCTAACTTGGATCAAACAAGATTTATAAACAGTGGATGTAACGAAAGTTTCTCCTAACGGAGTTTCAACAGATAATTAAAGTCTAATTTCTCCGGAGTCAAGTTTAAACGTTGAGCACAAGCAGGAGAGATAAATGAATGGGTAGAATCGGTATCTAATAAGGTATAGACTTCGCAAAAATTTATTAACTAACCCGTGCTAACTTCGTTCGGGTTCCTCGCATTCTGACCAGTCACAAAAAACGCTCTTCTAGGAACCGTTGACTTTGACTTTTCTGGGACAACTTTTTGAGTCACCACCCCCGTTGGACTTGGTTTCGCTACAGTGCAATCTCGAGCGATATGTCCTTCCTTTCCACAGTTATAACATACCTTAAACTGTTGTGGACAGTTTGGGCTGATATGTCCTTCTTTTCCGCACTTATAGCATATGACCGGTGGTCGTTCTCCTCCCTTGGAACCAGTTGCTGTTGGTGCTGACGTCTTCGTATTATCATTGTTGAATCTCCTCTTTTTAAAATCTCCTCCCGACTCACTTCTTCTATATTCATGGCCACGATTACCACCAGAGTGGTTGTCGTTCTTGTCCGTATTCTTCTTTCTCCGCTGGTTATCATTGTTCTGATGACTGCTGTCACCAGTATGATCCTGGTTGTGGTCCCTCGATTGACCGTACTCGTTATCTCGCTCTAATAATTGAGCCCTGTTGACAACATCTGAATAGAGAGAAAATTTATGAGAAATGAGATATTGACGTATGCCGGGTTTCAAACCTCTCAGAAACATCCGCGTCATACGTTCCTCATTCTCCACCAAATGAGGTGCAAACCTGGACAACTCTGTAAATTTCGTCTCGTACTGGGACACCGTCATGTTATTATGCTCCAGTCTAATAAACTCTACCTCCTTCATATGGCGAATACTTTCAGGAAAGTATTTTTCGTTGAAAAGTTTCTGAAACGTTTCCTAAGACATGCTGAGTGCGGCAGGCTGGGTCCGTTTCACAGACTCCCACCAGTAGTCTGCCTCGCCACGGAACATAAAAGTGGCAAATGGAACCTTCTGTTACTCCGTGCATCCTAAGACATTGAATATCTTGGTAATTTGCTTGACCCACATTTCCGCCATGATCGGATCCGTCTTTCCCCAGAATTCTGGTGGTCCCAACTCTTTGAACTGCTTGGCTGTGACCAGCTGTGCGTTGCCATTGTTTCTTCCTATATTTTGAACAGGAATCTCCTTCGTCTGGTTTTGCATGAATCGCAAAAAGCTTCTAAACATCTCATCGTTCATCGTCTGCTCAGTGGTGTTGTTCACAGGAGGAACATTGCCAGCCTGTTGCACGTTCTCCTCGTTGGTGAGTACATGTGTCTCCACGGTTTCATTTACTCCACTGTTAACATTCTCAGTCGACATTCTCAAATACTGCCATAAAACAAGGGTTAATTTAACAAATTAACAAATCACATAATATCCCTATATTATGACCGACCAACAAATAAGCTTAGGTAGGACACACTAGCGAAGGATTTACTCGTCTCTCCCCTCCTAGTTCTATTCCCCGATCTCCGCCAGAGATCATATCCCTAAGCTCTGATACCAACTGTGATGCCCCCAAAATAGATCCAATCCATCCAACCCATTCTAAGTCGCCAAATACATGGTACAGAAAATAACTACAACTTTATTATTACAATTGTCGTGCAAAATACGACAACACATATACTGTGAGTTTAAATACAAATATTGTCATCTAGACAGTATTCATACTCAATTAAGTCCTCATTATACTTATTGATACACTATTTTACAAAATAGTGAGGACTACTAAAATAACTGTCTTGAACCATCATTCCATACCCCGACTAGTACTCGCTACATTCTCGCCTCCTGAGAAGAAAAATGGAACAACAAGGAAAAGGGTGAGCTCAACTAGCCCAGTAAAGAATATTATGACTAAGATAATATACAACAAATTATCGTTAGTCTTCAACAGGGAAAAATTTAATAGAATACAATAGACAACAAGTTTTAAATCAATATTCGCAGCGGAAAATAATAATTCATAGAAGAGTTACGTAGAGAATGAAATCTACGATTATCTATGAATTTAAAAGCCCGTCATCAATATTTTATCCCTGTAACATCAATCAATAAATATCTTGAATCAAATAGTCATCTTTGCACTACAGGCCAAAGATATTCATCAGTTGGTCATGTTCACCTCAACACCTGTTCATCTTTGCACTACGGGCCAAAGATATTCATCAGAAATCATTCATCTTTGCATTACAGGCCAAAGATATTCAGTTATATCATCATTTAAGACTGAGGATGATGAAAAATATTTTAAAGAAAACGAATCCAGTGAAACAAAATAACAAATATTAAGGATTCGTATTTCGATTTATCCATGTCCAAAAATACCTTAAAATAATAATAGTGGAGTAAAATTCAAGAATGATCAAAACATGGATACAATCAAAGCTAGTATCCAGAATAGATATTTTGGACAAAAAGAAGAAAAAATATTTTTCGGTGAATAGTACCGTATTCGTGAATAGTGCCGTATACGTGAATAGTGCCGTATACGTGAATAGTAACTCTGACACCAAAAGATAGAAATTTCACAAAAAACATCATTATGCTTCGTGAATAGTACTCGTGAATAGTAACTCATGAATAGTAACTCGTGAATAGTAACTTATGAATAGTAACTCCGATATGAAAAAGTTTCAAATTTGATAAAAAATTCAGATCAATACTTCGGCATAATGATATTGAAGAAAATAATATCATTTAAGAAGAAATAATATCCCTTACCTCGGAAAGACGGTACTTCTGACTGGAATACTAGATATAGTGCTGAAGGAAACTTGCACCGTATAGCAACACTCAAAGTATCAAATACTCACAAGAATACGCTCGATATAGAGAGAGAAATAGAGAGAAACTTGTGTTTCTGGTGTGATTTTCAATTCTAACCTAAGCACCCTATTTATAGGAAAATGTTTAGAACACCAAAGCAGAAAATTGAATATAATAATATTATATTTACAAAATTATCAAGCCCACCTTAGAAGATCTGAATTCAGCCCATTCTTATCACATGTTGAGCCCACTAATTTGCAAAAAACGTTTTTCTTTAAAATAATAATTAAAACTTCCAAAAATCAATTATTTCGGAAATTCAGAACTTCAATAATTCATAATAAATAGTCCTTTTATCAGAAAATTCGAATCTCGCGAGTTTTTATAGGAAATTCAATTCTCTACAACTTTGTAGAAGAAATTTTTTCCAAATTCCAAACAGAAATTGACCGAAATCCACAAACGGGCGATTTTACAGTCAATAATAAATTTTCGATCAAGAATTGTGTCCACCAACACACAAAATATGTGTTAATCATTTAATACCACAAAAATACTCTTCCTCCTTATATACTCATATATCCCACATTCATTATAAAAATATCACCATCAATATATTATTAAAATAATATATTTAAATGAATTATTTTATCTGAAAAAGATAAAATATTAATTTTCAACAATTGTCACATTAAAAATTTTCTCCATCTATATCCACATAAAATTAATATTTTCCTCATCATATAAATCAATAATTAATTATACACAAATAATATTACAGAATCACAGTACTGGCAACCAGGCCGTTCTCAGGAAAGAGGGGGCTTTCCAATAAGGATCTCTCCTTACTGGCGCGCAATTAGATGACCAAACCTCTCCTTAGACAGAACTTTCTAGACATTGCCAATAATGTTATCTAATAATATTATTCAGATAATATGAATTATTTCTCCGATAATAGAAAATACTGTATAGTGACAATTATTAAAACAACAGTAATATAAAATATCAACGCAGCAATTATTAATAAAATAAAATACTGAACAGTAATTACTGTAACCATTATTGAGTAGTGCCTTCTTACGTAAGAATCAATAATTGGTGCAATACAGCGTGCTACTGTGCAACAACACGTATTACTGTGTTTAACCACCGGGTATTTCAACAGTATTAACGGTAACAACTATGCCGTTATTTATAAACAACTTATTTTTGTCGTTTTCTTCATCCAATCGCTTTCTGTTATGGGGCCCACACAAGGCTGCGCCGTCGTACCAATATTCCCCGACAACAAGAATATTCCACGACCAAATAAATATTCCCCGACAACAATGAATATTTTAGGACCACTTGCTTATTTGAAATATTTGCGCATTTTACCCATAACTAACCACATTAATCAAATCAACCCTTACTATTTCAAAATAATAAATAGAGGAATTTAAATTTCATTTATTAATAATTTGGGGTCTTACAAAGAAGACATACTATTAACCCCTGTGAATACGAATGCATATATGGCCATTTGACTTATATATGAAGATTTAGACAAGCATGTCTTCTCGACTGTGAATTATGGATAAACTTCTTTGAACCTTCTTCTTGATTGAATTATGGATAAACTTAATTCCTAGTTATGTTTTATGTCATACTCATGTTCAAGTTATTGGATTGGTATAAGTATGATCATATATTACAACCAAGGTTTTGGGTTAAGTCCTAACGTTCAAGTTATATAGCCATTTGACTTATATATGAAAAAATTTCGGCAGAGTCTCCCCTATAATATGGACTATCCACATGCACGAGGGCATGCATACTTGACCAATTTCAGGGCATAATTTAGGAGAATCCAATATTAGTAACAACAATAAGAAGCCCAAAAATTGTCCCAATTTCAGCAATATCAACAACAATTTATCTAAATTTCAGCAACAATATATTCAGCAGTACTAATGTTATATTCAAAATTTTTCCAAATTTCAACAACTGTTATTCAGTAATAAAAAATTATCCAACTTTAGATAATCTCATATTAAAACATGAAACCTAATCATGCATGTTCCCAAATTATTCTTGTGGTGTAAAGTGCGTGTATATACTTACAAAATTATACATATATGATGTATGTGTGTATATATATACATATAGGTATCAATCAACTCATAAAAGAATCTCTCTTTTTTAAATTCATTGATTATCCCAAAAGTTTCATACCCATTAGGGTTCTACCCATTTTGAACAAGACACTGTAAATTTACCCATTTTGAACAAGACACTGTAAATTAAACTGGATTTTTAGTCAAACCCATTTGGATTTTCAGTCAAACTCAAATTAAACCCAAAAAATTCAAGAAAATGGCATCTAGAAGCGGAACATCAACACATTCACATCTTCAGAAAAACAAATCATGCCCATTCAATCAACAATAACAGAAAAATAGTTTAATTTAGGGATTAATTAAAGGGGTTACCGGCGGTGGTGAAGGCGTCAGCCGGTGATGTCGGTGGTTAAGGCGTCGGCGGTAGCGGCAGTTTTCCTCCCTCTTCTCTTCTCCTCCTACTCCCTCTTCTCCCTCTCGTCAGTGTCTCCCCCTCTTTTTTTTCTTCAGTACTGATCGAGCGAACTGCTGAACTTGATTAAGTTCATGAGAATCAGCGACCGCCATCAGCGACCGCATGCGGTCGCTAATATTTAATGACGTGGACATATCAGCGACCGACCGTGGTCGCTGACAGAGAGTGGTTGCCCCGCCAAAGTTTCGCACCAAATTTTAGGAGGGAAATTCATATCAGCGACCGAACAGCGACCGCATGCGGTCGCTGATATGAACTAGCGACTAGAATCCTATCGGTCGCAGATAGCAGTCGCTATTACTATTATCAGCGACCGGATATGGCGGTCGCTGATATTATTGGTCGCAGATGTCTCTTTTTCTTGTAGTGTTGGTTTAATTAAAAATAAGACCCACTTATAGAAATATCATATTAGCTTGTGCAAAATATGAAAGTAGCATAAACCATTGAAGCTGGTTGGATAATGTTAAAAAAATAATAAATAGATCAATGTTTATCGGTCAACCCATCTCCCATTCTTATTTCTTTTCGATATAAAAAAGAAATAAAAAGCATTGTTGAAAAAAAAAGTTATTTTTTTTTGTTTTTAAAAAAAATTGCATTAATTACCTTTAAAATTAAATATTGCCAAATCTTGTTTTAAAAATATCTTTTCAATACTTACCATATTTGCATAAAACAACTTAATCCATCAAACCGTAATCTTTAAAAAATCTTTTCAAAACTTTTGTACTATATTTGCATAGAATAATTTAATTTATCTTTGCAAAACGGGGTATTAAAGAAGGAAAGCCCTTAGACCACCCTTTTTGGCTTGGTTTTCGCCAGGAATGAATCCATACCGGATCGGAAATTCCTATTCATCACAAAATGGCTCAGGTATTATATATATAACACTTTTTCTTATTTTTGCTCACAGAATATACATATATATCACTATATTTTTGAACAAAAATCATGATAATTGTTGTTGCGAGTAGATATAGTAGCGTAGTCTATAAATTGATAAAATTGTATGAATAAGTAACTGAGTTTTCTATTCGCAATAAATTTGATTTTTTTAATGAAAATGTCATTTTGTGAATATCCTCTTAATTTTGTTAAATAAATTTAGTAATTTGTCAGAAACTAATTTCATGATAATTCTAACTCTATTGTTTCTATCTCTGTGGAGTCACTCCACTTTATTTTTATTATTCTGTATATCATTGGTTATCTCATGCTCTCCTCACAAATAGGCTCAGGTATTACATATAGACACATACATACACACATTGTGTGTGTGTGTGTGTGTGTCAAAGTTGCATAGCCAAACTATGTCGATCCATCAGTCGGTCAAATTGTGATGGTATTTAAATACAATAACATAGTCATCACCACTGTGTTTTTCTTTTTCTTTTCGTTTAATATATGTATTATTGGTTCCCTCATTTTCTCAACTCTCAAGTTAGCCAATTTCTGCAGGTACATGGTCGTTGCTCATTGCATTTCATTCCAAGAGATCTCTTATTCTCTGCAAGGTGAGAATTTATCGTAATTTGAAGTACATTGTCTAAATTTGATACATATAATACATGAGGTGATATTTGAATAACTTTATATTTCCCTAGTCGAAGCTCAAATTATGAGATTATGTTACTCAATTTCTACTACTTTGTATTGTTGCGTGAAGGATTTAATTTTATAATTCGCGTTTTGAATTAATAGGTAATAGTCTTGTCATTATAAATAAATAATGCCAGATATATGTATTTTGAACTTTGATTCACATAAAATTTCATCAATACCACTAAAGCATTAGGAATTGTTGGTTGACTAATGAATTTCAAAAATGAACTTGTGATGGCAGATGGTGAAGAAGGTTATTTCCATGTAAGCAATCCAACTGCTGATGGGCTACAATGAAATGTTTTCTCCTTAGAAACCACATTGAGTCTCGTACATTTGTTTATGAGACTTTTGAGTGGGAACAAAATAAAATGTATCATGTTCCTGCTCATATAGATATGAATTCCCCCCACCCCCCCACTATTTTCTGGTTTGCAAACATGGTCACCTCAAACACAAATATTCGCGCTACAAAATTTCCTAATGAGGCAACACACAGCACAACAAAATAACTCTTTTCCATCTAGAGGAACCATATATACGCCACAACCTCTCCCACAAGTATTGTTGCGACAATCAATACTTCCTCAACTCCGTCCAGAGATTAGGAACCATCCTAATTTTGAACCTAGATGATTTTCGATACCATCTGATGTTCTTTAAAACGTTCCCTACATCTGTTTCACCACCAACTCTAAACCCTCAAACCACGTCAGTGGACGTGGTTGTCTCTCAAGCTATTAACCCTAGTAGCTACCCCACACTTGAAGCAACGTTGTCATGCATCTCCTGAGGATCCTTCTTCCAGCATGCACATATTTCCTGAACAAGCTGGACAAGCCAGCTCCGGTAGTGATTGATTTGGTTACTGATAAAGATGAAGATAATGAGTTGGATTTAGACCTTAAGCTGTAACTTAGAAGTGTAAAGTGATGTGAATTTTTCCTATCTCTTTTTTTAGTTATATAATTTTATTTTATTGCGAGCTTTTGATTTAATGTATATGTACTAGATATTTTTATTTTCTTGTGAGAATTTTCATTTGTCCTTGAAGCAGTTGTATAGGCAACTAGTTTAGCAGCTGAGGATTGGGAATTGAACTCTTTAAACTTCGACTGTCTTGCTGAAAGGAGTAAGAGATTTAGGGTATATCAGAAGGGTTAATTGTATATTAGACCCCGAAGAATACATCCTTTTACCATTCGTACTTCGATGTTTAAACGCTTCCCACAACCTAAAGTATCGTTAAGTAAGCATAAATGACCCTTTTGGTCAATTTGTTCGTCGAAAAATGGCCACGTGTCACAATTTAATTGACCGAAAATTACAAAAGGGTCAGTTATGTTTACTTAACGGTACTTTAGGTAGTTGGATGAGAACGTTTAAACATCAGGATACGAATGCTAAAAAGGTTTATACTTTGCGATTTAATATGCAATTAACCCTATATTAAAATAATGAGTTTAATTAACTCCCTCATTTTATTAAAACAAAGGCTTAAATATAAATTAATGACGTGACTCGATTACATGGCAAATAAGTGCTGAGTTGTTAAAAAACTCATTTTAAGTAAATTTTACTATCTTTTTAGTGTTTTAAAAGGACAAAAATTAAAACATAAAAAATATTATTAAAATTTTTAAATAAAACTTTTTTTTATTATCCAACAACCAACAATAAGAAGCAAAAGCCTTCATCGAAATTCACCCCCTTCATTTTCCTCTCCAATCCCGATTAAAAATCTCATCAGAATCCACCCTTCATCGGATTCTACCATCAACATCAAGAAATTGATCATAATTTCACCATAGATTGAACCCATAAAAAAAAAGCAAAAATTAATAATAATAACAATTTCTCAAAAATCAAAACCCCATTATCACAAATAAGGGTGTAAACGAGTTAAACCAAAGCGAACATAGAGCTACTCGAATTCGACTCGAAATGTTAAATTCGTACTCGAATTTGAATTGTATTTGAAAAATTCTACTCAGATTCGACTCAATTCGACTCGAATATTTATTACTCGAATTCGATCCGAATCGAATTATATTCAAACTACTCGCGAGCTTCAAATTCAAACTCGAATCGAGTCTCCACATAATAACTAACTTTATAATAAATACAATTATAAATTGAATTTGTTATTTTACTTAGAAATGAGAAAATATATTTACTATTACACTTTACAAATATAAAATCAGAATTAAAAATAAAAATAAAACAAAATAATAATAATCAATTAACCTAATTTGATTTAATTTTATATATATTATAAGATAATGTATCGAGTATTTAATCGAATCTGTATCAATCGAGTATGTATCGAATCACAATTCAAAATTCAAGTAGTTTGAATCTTAAACGAGTCGAGTATAACTTTGCTAATATTCTACTCATATTTTTATTCGAACTATTTATTATGCTCAGATTTGGATCATATTATTAACGAATTCGAGTCTCGCTTGTATTTTTTCAAGTCGAGTCCGAATCGAGTTCGAACTATTTGGGTTGTTTACAGCTTTAACAAACCTAGAAGTTCCAAATCAACAAATCCTCATTGCCGCCTCGCCACGCTGCTATCCTACTACATTAACATAATCCACCCCTAAATCTTTATACGACCTCTTCGTCGACCCTCAGGTGCTTGTCGTCGGCAAGGACATACTATCCGTGCCAAAAAAGCTTTAAAAGGACTACAATGTCAAGGTCGTGAAGCCAATGGACTTGAGGTACGACGATCTGGATCTGGTACAAAGCTAGCTTTCGCTGGCGGAGGTGTTCGCTTAGGGAGGAGATAGAGAAATTCGCTACTCTGGTTCTTACTTTACTTATCTGATACTGATAGGATTTGAGCTACTTGATTTGATTTGATATAGGTATTCTTTTATTTCTCTTTTTCCTTCTTTCCCTTTCTTGGGTTTGTGTGTTGGTTAAAAAATGGCAAAACTATGTTTTTCACCACTAAACTTGGCACGTTTTACTTAATACACCATTGAACTTTTAATTTTTTGAATTACATCATTAAACTAATTAAAATTTTACAATTGGGTCATTCCGTCCAAAATAGTTGACAAACGTTAAACTGGCGCTGACGTGGCGCTGACATGGCGCTGATGTGGCAAAATTTTTTTAAAAAAAATGTTTATGTGGCAAAAAAATCAAAAACAGATTTTTTTTTAAAAAATTAACATTTTAAAGTTTTAAAAATAACAAAAACATAATAAAATACAACAAAAAATAATTTTTTTTTTTTAAAAAAAGCAGATTTTTTTAAAAATATTTGCTAAAAAAAAACAGATTTTAAAAAAAAATAGAATTCTATAAAAAATATATTTTTTAAAAAAACAGATTTTTTTTTAAAAATAGAATTCTATAAAAAATGAATTTTTTAAAAAAACAGGAAATTTAAAATAAAAAAAAATTTTAAAACAAATATTTTTCAATTTTTTTTTTAAAAAAAACAGTTTTTTTTTAAAACATAATTTTTTTAAAAAACAGATTTGTTTAAAAAATAGAATTCTTAAAAAAAATATACTTTTTTTAAAAAACAACTTTTTTATAAAAAAATAGAATTTTTTTTTAAAAACATTTTTTTAAAAAAAAACTTTTTGTGTAAAGAATATAAAATTTTTAAAAAACAGATTTTTTTAACAAAAGTTTTTTTTTGAAAACAGATTTTTTTTAAAAAATAGAATTTGTAAAAAAACGGGACTTTTTTAAAAAACAGTTTTTTCAAAAAAAAATAGA
The DNA here is from genome assembly GCA_016801055.1 of Panax notoginseng. Classification (NCBI taxonomy): domain Eukaryota; kingdom Viridiplantae; phylum Streptophyta; class Magnoliopsida; order Apiales; family Araliaceae; genus Panax; species Panax notoginseng. The sequence continues at coordinate 209,736,354 of CM029015.1, read as the reverse complement.
TTTTTTAAAAATAACAGATTTTTGTAAAAAATTATAAATTTTTTAAAAAAATATTTTTAAAAAAAATAGAATTTGTAAAAAAACGGGACTTTTTTAAAAAATAGATTTTTTTAAAAAATAGATTTTTTTTTAAATTTTTTTTTTAAACAAATAGAAATTTTTTAAAACATCTTTTCAAATTATTATTTTTTTTAAAACAAGATTTTTTTAAAAACAGGTTTTTAAAAAAATTATGTTTTTTAAAAAAAGGCGCTTTTTTTTAAAAAAATCTGTTTTTTTTAAAAAATCATTTTTATAGAATTCTTTTTTTAAAAAAAATCTGTTTTTTAAAAAAATATAATTTTTATTGAATTCTATTTTTTAAGAAAATCTTTTTTTTAAAAAATATCTGTTTTTAAAAAAAAAATATTTTTTTTAAAAATCTGTTTTTTTTTTCAAAAAAAAAATTATTTTTTGTTGTATTTTATTATGTTTTTGTTATTTTTAAAACTTTAAAATGTTAATTTTTTTTTAAAAAAATCTGTTTTTGATTTTTTTTGCCACATAAGCAATTTTTTTTAATTTTTTTGCCACATCAGCGCCACGTCAGCGCCTGTTTAACGTCTGTCAACTATTTTGGACGGAATGACCCAATTGTAAAATTTTAATTAGTTTAATGATGTAATCCAAAAAATTAAAAGTTCAATGGTGTATTAAGTAAAACGTGTCAAGTTTAGTGATAAAAAACATAGTTTTGCCGTTAAAAAATTATAGTATATTAGAGTTTGTAAGTTTTTATAATTTGTTTTATAATTCTGAAAATGTCTTTTCGGTTAACAAATTATAGTATATCAAGGTAAGTGATATTTTGCATATGGGATATTTTTTAGTTTTAATTTTAAGCTTATTTTTAAATATATTCTTTTTAAAATTTGTAAATTAGTTTTACATTTTTTTAATTTTAATCTATAAATTTTTTATTGTTAATTTTTTAATTTTTTTAATTAATGTTGATTGTGTAAGTTATTAATTTATTATTTAATCTTTTTATCATTTTTCTCATTAAAAAAGAAATTTCTATTTGCACCTCAACACTTATTTGCCATGTAATCAAGCCACATCATTAATTTATCACGTGGCAGACCCAATTGAACTAAAGTGAAAAAAATTAATAGTTTAATGACCTAATTAAGAAAATTGAAAGTTAGATCACTAAAGTGAAAAAAAAGGTCAATAGTTTAGGCTAGTATTTATATTTAAGCCTAAACAAAATACATACATTAATTCACTAATTTTAAATAAATGAATTAATTAACTCGTATATGAAATTTAATTCATCATAATTTAATCCATTACCACACAAGACCTATTATTCAAATTATATTAACTTATAATATATGTAAGACCCCAAATTATTAATAAATGAAATTTAAATTCCCTCTATTTATTATTTTGAAATAGTAAGTGTTAAATTGATTAATGAGGTTAGTTATGGGTAAAATGCGTAAATATTTTAAATAAGCAAGTGGTTATAAAATATTCATTGTTGTCGGGGAATATTCGTTTGGTCGTGGAATATTCTTCCTGTCGGGGAATATTCGTACGACGGCGCAGTCTTTTGTGGGCCCCATAACGGAAAGCGATTGGATGAAGAAAACGACAAGTATATGTTTTTTATTAATAACGGCGTAGTTGTTACCGTTAATACTGTTGAAATACCCGGTGGTTAAAACACAGTAATACGCGTTGTTACACAGTAGCACACTGTATTGCACCAATTATTGATTCTTACGTAAGAAGGCACTACTCAATAATGGTTACAGTAATTACTGTTCAGTATTTTATTTTATTGATTCAATAATTGCTGCGTTGATATTTTATATTACTGTTGTTTCAATAATTGTCACTACACAGTATTTCCCATTATCAGATCAATAATTCATATTATTTGAATAATATTATTAGATAACATTATTGGCAATGTCTAGAAAGTTCTGTCTAAGGAGAGGTTTGGTCATCTAATTGCGCGCCAGTAAGGAGAAATCCTTATTGGAAAGCCCCCTCTTTCCTGGGAACGGCCTGGTTGTCATAAATGTGATTCTGTAATATTATTTGTAAATAATTAATTATTGATTCATATGATAAGGAAATATTTATTTTTGTGGATATAAATGAGGGATATATTTTTGTGGTTAAAAATGAAGGAGTTAATGTTGAGGTTTTTATCAGTATTTTTGTCGGAATGGAGGTATTAAAAATCAGGGTTTTTGAGATATTTTGCGGGAGTTATAATTTTTAATCCGACCGCTGGATCGTGGTAATTTTTGGATATGTTATACATATATAAGTTGAGTATATGTCCACAAATTTTGAACCGTTAAAAATGAACGTATGATTTATTATGAATTTTACGAGATGACTGGTTCAGAAATTGTTGAATTTTCGGAGTTAATCATTTTGGTAGAAAATTCTAGAATTGGTGGGCCCCACTCTTGGTTGGTGAAGAAATGTGCTGAGATTTTTATTCAAATGTGGTGGGTGGGAATAGTAGCAGGTAAAGCCATCAGGTTGCAGGTTAAGTCTGCTTCGGCGTGCTAACATTTTCCTATAAATAGAGGGCTAAGTTAGAATTGAAAATCACACCAGAAACAAGTTTTCTCTCTTTCTCTCTCTAGATTATTGAGTGTATTTTGTGAGTATTTAGATACTTTGAGAGTTTCTATTCATCAGAGCAAGTGTCTTTCAGCCTTATACCGGTATTCCGACCAGAAGTACTGTCTGTACGAGGTAAAGGATGTTATTTTATTCAAAAATGATATTATTTCTTCAATATCATTATGCCGAAATATTGGTTGGAAATTTTTATCAAATTTGGAACTTTTCACGTCGGGGTTACTATTCATGAGTTACTATTCACGAGTTACTATTCACGAGTTACTATTCACCGAAAAATAAAATTTTCTTCTTTTCGTCCAAAATATCTATTCTGGGTACTAGCTTTGATTGTATCCATGTTTTGATCATTCTTGAATTCTACTTCACTATGAATAATTATAAGGTATTTTTGGACATGAATAAATCGAAATACGAATCCTTAATATTTGTTATTTTGTTTCACTGGATTCGTTTTCTTTAATATATTTTTCATCATCCTCAGTCCTAAATGATGATATTACTGAATATCTTTGGCCGTAGTGCAAAGATGAATGATTAACTGATGAATATCTTTGGCCCGTAGTGCAAAGATGAACAGGTGTTGAGATGAACATGACCGACTGGTGATACAAATGAATATCTTTGGCCTGTAGTGCAAAGATGAATATTTGATTAAAGATGGTTATTGATTGTTGTTACAGGGATAAAATATTGATGATGGACTTTTAAATCTTAGAAGATAGTAGAACTCATTCTCTACTTGACTCTTCTAATGGTTTGCTGTTTCCGCTGCAGTTATTGATTTAAAACTTGTTGTCTATTGTATTCCATTAGATTTTTCCCTGTTGAAGACTAACGATAATTTGTTCTGTATTATCTTAGTCATAATGTTCTTTACTGGGCTAGTTGAGCTCACCCTTTTCCTTTTTGTTCCATTTTTCTCAGGAGGCGAGAATGTAGCGAGTACTAGTCGGGGTATGGAATGATGGTTCTAGAAGTTACTTTAGTAGTCCTCACTATTTTTGTGAAATAATGTATCAATAATTGTAATGAGGGCTTATTTGAGTGTGGATATTGTCTAAATGACAATATTTGTATTTAAACTCACAGTTCTTGTGTTGTAATAATAAAGATGTAGTTGTTTCTGTACCATGTATTTTGGCGACTCAGAATGGGTGTTGTATACCTATTTTGGGGGCGTCACAGTTGGTATCAGAGCTTAGGGATATGATCTCTGGCGGAGATCGGGGAATAGAACTAGGAGGGGAGAGACGAATCCTTCGCTAGTGTGTCCTACCTAAGCTTATTTATTGGTCAGTCATAATATAGGGGTATTATGTGATTTGTTAATTTATTTAATTAACCCTTGTTTTATGGCAGTATTTGAGAATGTCGACTGAGAATGTGAATAGTGGAGTAAATGAGACCGTGGAGACACCGGTGCTTACCAACGAGGAGAACGTGCAACAGGCTGGCAATGTTCCTCCTGTGAACAACACCAATGAGCAGATGATGAACGATGGAATGTTTAGAAGTTTTTTGCAATTCATGCAAAACCAGACAAGGGAGACTCGTGTTCAAAATACAGGAGGAAATGATAGCAATTCACGGTTTGTCACAGCCAAACAGTTCAAAGAATTGGGACCACCAGAATTTAAGGGAAAGCCGGATCCGATCATGACGGAAACGTGGGTCAAGCAAATTACCAAGATATTCGATGTCTTGGGATGCACGGAGGAACAGAAGGTTCCATTCGCCACCTTTATGTTCCGTGGCGAGGCAGATTACTGGTGGGAGTCTGTGAAGCGTACCCATCCAACCGCACTCAGCATGTCTTGGGAGACATTTCAAAAACTGTTCAATGACAAGTACTTTCCTGAAAGTATTCGTCATATGAAGGAGGTAGAGTTTATTAGACTAGAGCAGAATAATATGACGGTATCTCAGTACGAGGCAAAGTTTGCAGAGTTGTCCAGGTTTGCACCTCATTTGGTGGAGAATGAGGAACGTATGACGAGGATGTTTCTGAGAGGTTTGAAACCCGGCATACGTCAATATCTCATTTCTCATAAATTTTCTCTCTATTCAGATGTTGTCAACAGGGCTCAATTATTAGAGCGAGATAACGAGTACGGTCAACTGAGGGATCACAACCAGGATCATATCGGTGACAGCAGTCATCAGAACAATGATAACCAGCGGAGAAAGAAAAATACAGACAAGAACGGCAACCACTCTGGTGGTAATCGTGGCTATGAAAATAGAAGAAGCGAGTCGGGAGGAGATTTTAAAAAGAGGAGATTCAACAATGACAATACGAAGACGTCAGCACCAACAGCAATTGGTTCCAAGGGAGGAGAACGACCACCGGTTATATGCTATAAGTGCGGAAAAGAAGGACATATCAGCCCAAACTGCCCACAACAGTTTAAGGTATGTTATAATTGTGGAAAGGAAGGACATATCGCTCGAGATTGCACTGTAGCAAAACCAAGTCCAGCGGGGATGGTGACTCAAAAAGCTGTCCCAGAAAAGATAAAGTCAACGGTTCCTGGAAGAGCGTTTGTCGTGACTGGTCAACATGCGAGGAACCCAAACGAGGTGATCACGGGTAAGCTAATCATAAATTCATGCGAAGTTTATACCTTATTAGATACCGGTTCTACCCATTCTTTTATCTCTCCTGCTTGTGCTCAACGTTTAAACTTGACTCCGGAGAAGTTAGACTTTGATTTATCTGTGGAGACTCCGTTAGGAGAAACTTTCATCACATCCACTGTTTATAAATCTTGTGTGATCCAAGTTGGTACCATCACCTTACCTGTTGACCTTATCTCTTTAAAGATACTTGCTTTTGATGTGATTTTAGGGATTGATTGGCTAACTACTCATCATGCCAAAATTGATTGTTTTCGTAAGGTTGTTAGTTTTCATATTCCTAACCAACCTGTTGTACGAATTCAAACAACTAAGCCATTAAAATCAATCACTGTTATATCAAGCCATAAAGCCATTCGTTTATTAAAAAACGGATGTCAAGCTTTCTTAGCCCATGTTATGGATTTGAATAAAGACACGTCAAATTTGAATAATATTCCTGTTGTTATTGACTTTCCTGACGTATTTCCTGAAGAACTTCCCGGTCTACCCCCGGAACGAGAAATTGAATTCTTTATTGATCTTGAACCTGGTACAAAGCCCATTTCTAAAACCCCATATCGAATGGCTCCTATTGAACTTCAGGAGTTAAAGGTCCAACTACAAGAGTTGTTGGACATCGGTTTCATTCGTCCTAGTACATCTCCTTGGGGTGCTCCTGTTTTATTTGTAAAGAAAAAAGACGGGAGTATGCGACTTTGTATTGATTACCGGGAATTAAACCATGTCACTATTAAGAATAGGTATCCGCTACCTCGTATTGATGACCTGTTTGACCAGTTACAAGGAGCACAGTTCTTTTCAAAGATCGATCTTCGTTCTGGATATCATCAGCTGAAGGTTAAAACTGAGGATATTCCAAAGACTGCCTTCAGAACTCGGTACGGGCATTATGAGTTCCTAGTTATGTCTTTTGGATTGACTAATGCTCCTGCGGCTTTCATGGATATGATGAACCGAGTATTTAAGGATTATTTGGATCAGTTCGTTGTTGTCTTTATTGATGACATCCTCATATATTCCAAAAGCCGTGAAGATCATGAGCATCATTTGAAGCTGGTACTCCAAAGGCTGCGTGAAAATAAGTTATATGCCAAGTTGAAGAAATGCGAGTTCTGGCTTGAGGAAGTAGCTTTCCTAGGGCACGTGGTGTCAAAACATGGAGTATCTGTTGACCCGGCGAAGATTGAAGCAATACAAAGTTGGGAGCAACCAAAGACGGTGACCGAAGTACGTAGCTTTCTAGGCTTAGCTGGTTATTATCGAAGATTCGTGGAAGGGTTTTCTCGAATCGCTACCCCGTTAACTCAGCTGACTCGGAAAGATATCAAATTCGTATGGAGCGAGGAATGCGAGAAGAGTTTTCAAGAGCTTAAGAGGAGACTCATTTCGGCACCTGTTCTGACAATACCATCTGGTTCGGATGGATTTGTTATCTACAGTGATGCTTCAGGCAAAGGGTTAGGATGTGTTCTCATGCAACATGGGAAAGTCATAGCCTATGCCTCGCGACAACTCAAAGAATATGAGAGGAATTATCCTACTCATGATTTGGAGTTGGCAGCAGTAGTTTTCGCGTTGAAGATCTGGAGACACTACCTGTATGGGGAGAAAGTGGAGATCTATACAGATCATAAAAGCCTTAAATATTTCTTCACCCAAAAGGAACTCAACATGCGGCAGCGACGTTGGCTCGAGCTGTTGAAAGATTACGATCATACCATCCAATATCATCCTGGAAAAGCAAACGTAGTAGCTGACGCATTGAGTAGAAGATCATATGCGGGTACGAGTGCAATGTTGTTAACACAAAGGCCCATTTTGTATGACTTGCAAAGGATGGAGATAGAGATGAAGGCTCCAAGTACCCACATGATGATATCAAATATACGAGTAGAACCGACTTTAATCGATAAAGTTAAAGCTGCTCAAGCTACGGACATAGAGCTGATGCGTATGAAGAAGAAAGTGCAAGAAGGTTCTATTCCAGAAGCAAGAATCGATGAAGAAGGAATACTTCGAGTTCACTCTAGACTCTGTGTTCCTAACAATTCTGATTTGAAGTACAAGATCATGATGGAAGCACACAATACACCATTTGCAATCCATCCTGGAAGTACCAAAATGTATCGTGATCTACGACATACATTTTGGTGGAATAATATGAAGAGAGAGATTGCAAAGTTTATCTCGAGGTGTTTAACTTGTCAACGTGTAAAGGCGGAACATCAAGTACCAAAGGGTCCATTGCAACCACTTGAGATTCCGAAATGGAAGTGGGAACACATTACCATGGATTTCGTTACGGGTCTTCCCACGGTTTCTCAAGGCATAAATGCTATTTGGGTTATTGTTGATAGATTAACCAAGTCTGCTCATTTCTTGCCGATACGGGAGACTTATTCCCTTGAACGTCTTGCTCGTATATACGTAGATGAGATTGTGAGACTGCATGGCATGCCAGTATCCATAGTTTCGGATCGTGACCCAAGATTCACTTCAAGATTTTGGGTTAGCTTGCAAAAAGCTATGGGCACAGATTTACGATTTAGTTCGGCATACCATCCTCAAACGGACGGACAATCAGAGAGGACTATTCAAACTCTTGAAGATCTATTAAGACTTTGTGTCCTAGATTTCAAAGGGAGTTGGGATAAGTACCTACCATTGGTGGAATTCTCTTACAATAACAGTTATCAGGCAAGTATAGGTGTGGCCCCATTTGAAGCATTATATGGACGAAAGTGTCGCTCTCCAGTATGCTGGGACGAGGTGGGTGAAGCAACATTGTTGGGACCAGAGTTGGTACGCATGACTACAGAGAAGATCCAAACGATTCGACAACGTATACAAACGGCACAGGATCGACAAAAGAGTTATGCGGATCTTCATCGGAAGGACGTGGAATTTGACATTGGGGATCATGTATTGTTGCGTGTGGCTCCATGGAAAGGAGTTACAAGATTTGGGAAGAGAGGAAAGCTCAATCCACGATTTATTGGTCCATTTCAGATTCTTGACCGAGTAGGAAATGTGGCCTATAGACTTGCGTTACCTCCAAGTATGTCTCGTGTTCATAATGTTTTTCATATATCTGTGTTACGTAAATATGTGAAAGACCCAGACCACGTTATTGAGTTAGAACCGGACGAGATAGCTGAAGACTTAACGTACGAAGAGGTACCTGTCAAGATCTTGGATAGAAAGGAGCATGTCCTACGCACGAAGGTCATACCACAAGTTAAAGTTTTGTGGAGAAACCATGCTATTGAGGAAATGACCTGGGAGTTGGAAACGGAAATGAAAGCGAGGTATCCTCATCTTTTCGAAACACCAGGTACGTACGTCAATTTCGAGGACGAAATTTCATAAGGAGGGGAGGTTGTAAGACCCCAAATTATTAATAAATGAAATTTAAATTCCCTCTATTTATTATTTTGAAATAGTAAGTGTTAAATTGATTAATGAGGTTAGTTATGGGTAAAATGCGTAAATATTTTAAATAAGCAAGTGGTTATAAAATATTCATTGTTGTCGGGGAATATTCGTTTGGTCGTGGAATATTCTTCCTGTCGGGGAATATTCGTACGACGGCGCAGTCTTTTGTGGGCCCCATAACGGAAAGCGATTGGATGAAGAAAACGACAAGTATATGTTTTTTATTAATAACGGCGTAGTTGTTACCGTTAATACTGTTGGAATACCCGGTGGTTAAAACACAGTAATACGCGTTGTTACACAGTAGCACACTGTATTGCACCAATTATTGATTCTTACGTAAGAAGGCACTACTCAATAATGGTTACAGTAATTACTGTTCAGTATTTTATTTTATTGATTCAATAATTGCTGCGTTGATATTTTATATTACTGTTGTTTCAATAATTGTCACTACACAGTATTTCCCATTATCAGATCAATAATTCATATTATTTGAATAATATTATTAGATAACATTATTGGCAATGTCTAGAAAGTTCTGTCTAAGGAGAGGTTTGGTCATCTAATTGCGCGCCAGTAAGGAGAAATCCTTATTGGAAAGCCCCCTCTTTCCTGGGAACGGCCTGGTTGTCATAAATGTGATTCTGTAATATTATTTGTAAATAATTAATTATTGATTCATATGATAAGGAAATATTTATTTTTGTGGATATAAATGAGGGATATATTTTTGTGGTTAAAAATGAAGGAGTTAATGTTGAGGTTTTTATCAGTATTTTTGTCGGAATGGAGGTATTAAAAATCAGGGTTTTTGAGATATTTTGCGGGAGTTATAATTTTTAATCCGACCGTTGGATCGTGGTAATTTTTGGATATGTTATACATATATAAGTTGAGTATATGTCCACAAATTTTGAACCGTTAAAAATGAACGTATGATTTATTATGAATTTTACGAGATGACTGGTTCAGAAATTGTTGAATTTTCGGAGTTAATCATTTTGGTAGAAAATTCTAGAATTGGTGGGCCCCACTCTTGGTTGGTGAAGAAATGTGCTGAGATTTTTATTCAAATGTGGTGGGTGGGAATAGTAGCAGGTAAAGCCATCAGGTTGCAGGTTAAGTCTGCTTCGGCGTGCTAACATTTTCCTATAAATAGAGGGCTAAGTTAGAATTGAAAATCACACCAGAAACAAGTTTTCTCTCTTTCTCTCTCTAGATTATTGAGTGTATTTTGTGAGTATTTAGATACTTTGAGAGTTTCTATTCATCAGAGCAAGTGTCTTTCAGCCTTATACCGGTATTCCGACCAGAAGTACTGTCTGTACGAGGTAAGGGATGTTATTTTATTCAAAAATGATATTATTTCTTCAATATCATTATGCCGAAATATTGGTTGGAAATTTTTATCAAATTTGGAACTTTTCACGTCGGGGTTACTATTCATGAGTTACTATTCACGAGTTACTATTCACGAGTTACTATTCACCGAAAAATAAAATTTTCTTCTTTTCGTCCAAAATATCTATTCTGGGTACTAGCTTTGATTGTATCCATGTTTTGATCATTCTTGAATTCTACTTCACTATGAATAATTATAAGGTATTTTTGGACATGAATAAATCGAAATACGAATCCTTAATATTTGTTATTTTGTTTCACTGGATTCGTTTTCTTTAATATATTTTTCATCATCCTCAGTCCTAAATGATGATATTACTGAATATCTTTGGCCGTAGTGCAAAGATGAATGATTAACTGATGAATATCTTTGGCCCGTAGTGCAAAGATGAACAGGTGTTGAGATGAACATGACCGACTGGTGATACAAATGAATATCTTTGGCCTGTAGTGCAAAGATGAATATTTGATTAAAGATGGTTATTGATTGTTGTTACAGGGATAAAATATTGATGATGGACTTTTAAATCTTAGAAGATAGTAGAACTCATTCTCTACTTGACTCTTCTAATGGTTTGCTGTTTCCGCTGCAGTTATTGATTTAAAACTTGTTGTCTATTGTATTCTATTAGATTTTTCCCTGTTGAAGACTAACGATAATTTGTTCTGTATTATCTTAGTCATAATGTTCTTTACTGGGCTAGTTGAGCTCACCCTTTTCCTTTTTGTTCCATTTTTCTCAGGAGGCGAGAATGTAGCGAGTACTAGTCGGGGTATGGAATGATGGTTCTAGAAGTTACTTTAGTAGTCCTCACTATTTTTGTGAAATAATGTATCAATAATTGTAATGAGGGCTTATTTGAGTGTGGATATTGTCTAAATGACAATATTTGTATTTAAACTCACAGTTCTTGTGTTGTAATAATAAAGATGTAGTTGTTTCTGTACCATGTATTTTGGCGACTCAGAATGGGTGTTGTATACCTATTTTGGGGGCGTCACAATATAATTTTATCTTAACCTCAATTGATTAATACTAATTAAATAATTTCATTGGCTTTAATTTCATATTCCATTTCGTAGTTAATTCAAACTAACTAATTTAATAGTTTGATTAACCATTGAATATTACTTTCAAATATATGAATATATTTCACACTTATATATACATATAAAATCCACCAATATACATCACATAAATATATATAACACATATATATTTATACATTAAAAATTGACACGTCTCATAATAAAAATTTTATTTATTAAATTTTTATTTTAATTTTATTAAAATAATTTCTGAAAAAAATCAGGGCTGTCACATTCTTCCCCTCTTATAAGGATATCGTCCCCGAAATCATAAGTACCGAAACATCCTTATTCGGTTTACGTCTATCCTTCTTCGTAACTTTACCGTTGAATGATTTCAACGTACTATTTCGACTTAGGTGTTATATTACTTATTTTATCCATTTCCTCAACAAATTCTTATATGTTTTACTTCATAACCTTTATTAAACTCAATTATATTCTAAGTATTACCCTTTCTTTACTCCATCAACTTCCTTTTTTAAGGATCAGCGTAGGCCACAATCATCGTAATAGTTCAATATCATCATTTACTAAACTCATAAACATTCGGGATATCACAACATATCGAGATGGATTTTGTGGTAGGATTTTATGTTACGCGAAAAGGGTACGACGCTATATGAATTATAGTAAATCGTTTAATGAAGTCCATGCATTCGTTACCGATTAAGATAAGGTTTAATTTAGAACAATTAGCTAAACTTTATGTCAAGAAAATTATTTTCAAACATGGGGTACCGATTTCGATTATGTCAGATCGGGATCCGCGTTTCATGTTAAATTTCTGGAAAAGCTTGCAAGACCACATGGGAACGTAGCTAAGGTTGAATGTTGCGTATCATCCTCAAATAGACGGGCAAGTTAATAGGTATCAATGTGAGGTGTTATTCGTTTATGAATATGAGTCAAAGGTTGATTCAGAAGTGTAAAGCCCCTAAATTCAGGTACTTGAAACCCGAACTCGGTGCTCCACGATACCATTTCTATGAGAAGCATAATACTAATAATAATAACAATAATATAAATTTCAAACTTAATTTACATAATTATCAGAGTCTAGCTCTCAAGTACGTAACCTTTAATACATTCATTACATAGCATGATAAGTAATATATATTATTTCCCTAATAATATCAAACTATTACATAGAATACCACAAATCTTATTCTGTTTGTTTTTCTTTTTCTTTGTTACTGCATGATCCTTCTGGTTGTTCACACTTAGCTGAAAATATTTAAATTAATCAAGGATGAGCATTTGAGTGTCCAGCAAGTAATAACAATTATAAATATTAGCTGAAAGGATTAAATATTTTCTTTGTACTACCCTTCTACAACAAATCAATAGTTGTGAAGTAATCTGAACCGATAATAATAACATAACAACTCTCTATCAAAATTTTGAAATTACGTAATGACTATAAATAGGGTTAAGGCGACATACTATGAATATTGTTTTTAATTTTTGAATAGGTTTAGCAGAACTTCATTCGCAAACAGTCATAACTTACGAGCACGGGAGTGATCAGCCCGTTATGCCCTGTATTGATCAATACTACATGCAAGAACGATATTATCATTCACTCTGTCCGCCTTGGGCGTATAAAAGTTTTCTCATGTTTGGGATGTTCATGCTTAGTCGGGAATCCGAACCAAAACAATTTGATGGAATACAAAAAGGTTTTATCATATTCAACGATATTTCAAAATCTATGTCTAGCTGGTCAAATAGCTTAGACGACTTTTACTTACTGTATACATACTGACAATCAATATATATATATATATATATATATATATATATATATATATATATATATATATATATATCAATATGTGATTAAATACAACGATTATCCAAGTGGGGACACTTGAATAACACTGCTTATTGCAGTCAGCACGTAACCTAATCATATTGGCACATAGGTTTAGCAATCACCATGGATCACAAACAAAAATATATCTAATCAAATTATCTAAGTCCAGATCAATTTCTGAAACATATCGGTGTACCGACAGCTTTATCGGGTAATTATCGAGTCTAAGACTCTATTCTGTAGCTCAATATCTGTAAGTATCAATAATATTGTTTTTAAATGACTTATAATAATTTTTAAATATTTATTATAATTTATCATGAATTTTCAAACATCGGAATCATTATTAAATGATTTAAATATTAAACAATTCTATTATCATTAATATTTAATTAATATTAAACTATCAATGAAACCATTACCAAAATATTAAAGTTATTTAAAATAACTCAAAATATTTTTAAAGTACTAATATTACCCTTACATGGTGTTTAAAATAATTAAAATCATATTTAAATAATTACCATTAATATTTAAATATTAATGTACTATTTATCAAAATATTAAAAGTCATTAATTATAACTTAAATTATTTTTAATTCCTTTATATCCTTTTTAAATGATTTTTAAATTAATAAAACTATTTTTAAACTATTTATTTAATATAATTATTAAATAAATTTAATACCATTAATAATAAATTAATAATCATTAATATTAAATTATTAATGAAATTATTCTTTAAATATTAAAAGTTATGTTTTATAACTTAAAATATCTCTTTATTTTCATTTAAAATAATTTTTATAATAATAAAATTATTTTTAAACTAATTTATTTAATATAATTCTTAAATAACCTTAATATCATTAATAATAATTAATTAATAAAATTTACCTTTATATATTGAAAGTTATATTTTATAACTTAAAATATTTTTAAATACCTTATTATTATTTAAAATAATTTTTAATATAATAAAATCGTTTTTAATTTATTTATTTAATTCATTTATTAAATAACTTAATTATCATTAATATTAATTTATTAATGAAATTTATCACAAAATATTAAAAGTCACTAAAAATAACTTAAAATATTTTCTTATACCATAATATAATTTTAAATGATTTTTTATGTATTAAAACCATTTTTAAATAATTTATTTAATATTATAATTAAATAAATTAAATACCTTTAATATTCCAAAAATATTAAATATTTATGAAATATATTCAAAATAATTAAAAACTAATTTTCAGACTATAAAATAATTTTTAATAATTTATTTTATATTTTTAATAATTTAAAACTATTTAATACTAATTATTTAATAAAAATAATTAATTTTATAAATAACTGTCGCTAAAGACTGCCTATAGCGACAGAACTGTCGCTATAGGTGTTCTTCATGTTCTTGAGTCTGCCCAGAAATTCATAGACAGCTATCAAGGTTACCAGTTTGACCATGCATGGATCGTAGCTAATTAAGTTTTTGGGTTATAAATTAAGTTAATGTTGTAGTACTCATGTAGTACTACAACTATAAACAAGTTTCATAGCCAAATCATAACACAATAGAAAGATATAAGCTTCAGAAAATCATGTCAGAGGCTGTTCTTCATTTCTGGGTTTTCCAGAAATGAAGAACAGTCCGAGTTGGCAACTTATAATCTTCATAACTTGCAACACATGAACTGTTTTTGTGATCTTAGGTTTTCAGGTTGTAAACAACATAACAAGGTATAGATCCATTACAAAATTTCATCATAACAACAACAAAGAAAGTAGATCTTGATCGGTCAAACCTTGTCAGAAATTACGCTCTTGAGTTTTCTAGGTTACTAAGAAAATGCAAGTCGTGAACATTCTGCTTGGTTTGACGATCCAGTAAATCCAATCTGTTTGACATATAAGCTATATGAAAGCATTAATCTATAGTATAGATACCATACTATAACTTGAATACAACAACAAACACAAATCATCAACAACTTGCAAGATCCGTGCCCCTAAACCTCTTGTCAGAGCTTTCTGGGTAACATCTGGGTTACCCAGATTTCTTACGGTCATGGCCGGTCAACGGTCTTTGACCATTAATAACATGAAATATGTGCATCATATGACACTAATTCCAGTTCCAGATTAAAGTTATCATAACATACTATGAATTTAAACAGCCAAAAACACAAACAGGATGAGATCTAGATGGTCTGACATTCGTTGTCAGACATCAAAAACAAAATTTCTAGATTTTTGTAATACATCAAATCCGAGCCTCTAGATGTTATGGATCTAACATCTAGCAACCCAGATCATCATTATATACTACTTAACACATGTTTTAACATAGAAATCTAACATCTAACACACGATCAAGGGTCAGATTATAAGTTAGGGTTTTATACCTTACTTGACCAAATCTTGAATCTTGGCTATACTAATTTGTTTGTGGGAGTAGTAGGGCTTGTTTATGGGACTGAAATGTTATACAATTTCGTGGGTTTTGGGAGATAGAGACTTGGTTAGGAGTTTATGTACAAAAGAGGCTAACAAATGACATTTCTCTATCTTGCTCTCAATATATATTACAAGAAATGAAGTTGGCTGATATGTAATGTTAGTATGTGTAATATTTAGAGCACATGGGGTTAGTAAGAGTTGGCCACCAACTCCAATTTGTCTAGATCTTCAAGTAAGCTCAAATAATACAAGAGGGGTATAATTGTCATTAGCCTTATGATTTTAATGGCAAAGTTGTAACATGGGAAACCCTTAGGGTTTGACCCTAAGGTTTAACACAAAAATTGTAGTATTTCTATTTAGAGTTTAAAAATAAAATTTTTAGTTTCTAAAAATTGAAATTAGGGTTTTCTTAATTAGTTTAGGTTTTCTAATATTTAGAAATTAAACATTAAGTTTAACAATTTAATAATTATAATTAAGCTTACTAATTTAGCAATTAGCATTACCCATATAACAATTAGGGTTACTAATTATTAATTAGGGTTTTTAATTATAAAATTAAGGTTTTCTAATTTTACGATTAGGGTTTACAATTAGTAATTAGGGTTTCTAAATTTAAAAATTAGAGTTTCTTAACTTTTAATTAGGGTTTACCTAAACAAATCTTTAATAATTAATAGTAATCATATAACCCAATTACAAAACAATCTTGTACTCTAATTTGGGTTTCAAATTAGGGTTTAGCACAGTAAAACTAGAGTTTATAAAAAAAATATTACTAGGGTTTGGTCATAATACACCATAATTGACCAACCATTATCAATACGTACATACAATACATATTATAGCACTGAAAATCAAAATATAATTAATATTATATTATTATTCTCATGCCTTGATCAAAATCTAAAATTAGGGTTTGGATTCCATATCTGATTTATATTTCATAAATGTCATTATTAATTAAGTTAGAAAAATAATTATCTTAACTAATATGAAATAATTCCATATAATAAGATAAAATAATTATTATAATTATTCTATAAATCTTTTCATATATTATTTAAATAATATATAATTATATTTTCATGGAAAATAATTAATAAAAACATTTCTACTATAAAATTAATTATTATAAAAATATACTTTATAATAAACAATAATTCTGAAATAAAATTATTTTTAATTATTCATGTAATAAATATATTTTTATTTATCACATAAATACATATACACAATATATTGTACAAATCCTCATCTTTAAAAAAAAAAAAATTATACACAAAATTTTTGACTTAATTATATAGAAAATATCGGGTTGTTACAAGAAGACTATGGATGTGTTAAATTAATACGCGCACGAGTGATAAAGGTTTAAGATCGACAAAAGAAGTATGCGAGGTCATCATCGCCAGAAGAGGGAAGATACGTTTTGTTAAGGATAAGAAAGTTGAGTTCACGATTTATAGAACCTTTGAGGTTTTGAGGAAGGTAGGAGAGGTGACTTATGAAATAGCGTTACCTCCTGAGTTAAAAACACAAATTTAATGTATTCCATGTGTTAGTATTATGACTATAAATATGTAGAAGAATACAAATCTATATCGATTGAAAAAGACTTAACGTATGAAGAAATTTCGATTTAACTAATTAATAGGAAAGAACAAATCTTTAGAAGTAAGGTTATACCTTCAGTGAAGATAGTATAAAAGAAACCACAATGCTAAGAAAGTAACGTGGAAATTGAAGAAAAGATGTAGAGAGGTTAGCCCCAACTGTTTGCTTAGTTTGTTTTCGATTTCGGGGACGAAATCTTTATAATTGGAGGGGGGGGGGGGGAGAATGTGACGATCGAAAATATAGATTATCCTTGTTATTAAGATTTTAATATTTATTAAACAAATTAAATATTTTGATGGAATGATTGTGTGGTATGTGGTTAAAGATCGATTTTTGACATAGTTTACGTGTTATGTGACTGTGTATATGTGTTGAGATTTTTAGAAGAAAATAAAATTTTTCGAGAAAAACGTTAAAACACTATTAAAAAAAAATGCTTTTACGCTTTTTTGAATTACGTCATAGCGTTTATTTGAGAAAGGGAGATGAAATATCTCATACATTTTTTTCTTTTTTTTTTCCTTTAGAAAAAGACATAAAAATACTATTCACGCTACAAACGCCTTTTCATTTTTTTGACTTTTCAAATTACCAAATTACAGAATTACGAAATTAGAAATTACGGAATTACAGAATAGTGTTTATTCGAGAAAGGGAGATATAATCTCTAATATTAAATTTTACTAAGAAAAATTCGCGGTTTTGGCTAAAGGACGAGTTAAGGAAAAGCCTTACTAGAAGAAAAATGAATAAATTACGAAACGTAACTAAAAACGTTACGAGAAACTAATGGGACGACAATAGTTAAAAAAGGGCTTGGGATGGTGGGAAGTACCTGGCCCTAGGGGTCTAGGGGTAAGAAGGTTAGGTAAGAAAGCCTCATTAATGCTAAGTTAAAAAGTCCTAATTGTCATCATTTTGCCCCCCCACCGATGTATTAACCTAGGTTAGCTTAACTTGGTAGATGGTTGGGTTAACTAGGGTAAGGTTTGTAAGAATGAGGAAGATGAGGGGCAAGACCTTGAATGACTTAAGTCAAGTGACCAAATTAAAATCCAAACAAAACCATGTTTAATACATATAACCAAAGTCATCATCTCTTTTCATTTCCTCTCATTTCATTTAAGTCATTTGAGAGAAAAAGAAAGTCAAAGAGAAAGAAAGAGAGAGAGAGACTTATGGATAGAAGAGAAGAAGAGGAAGAAGGAAAGAGCAAGCTTGAAACAAGCTTTAATCATCTAGCAACAAAAATAAGAGGGAAAAACCCTAAGAGGTAAACCTAAACCTAGCTTTAAACATCCTTTCCAAGCATTTTAATTTTGCTTGTTGGTGGTTGTTGTTGGTTATTGGAGATCCTAGAGGATCTAGGAGGTATAAGGTGGTTTATATATGTTAAACTACTCGATAAATAAAATGAAAAGTGGAACAAAAAATTCAAAATATAAACTTATGCATACACTACAAGAAAATGGTCTAGCAGCGACCGCCGTTTGCGGTCGCCAATATGAGAAATAGCAACCGCTTTTGGCGACCGTGATTGTATCTAATAGCTAACTAATATCCGCGATAGCAGGTTATCGCTGATCAGTCGTTGGTGTAATTTTACCACCCAAAAATTGGCACAATATGTTGGCGGGGAAGTTTGTAGCGACCACAAAATAGTAGCAACTGCATGTGGTCGCTAATAAGTCCACATCATTAAAAAATAGTGATCGAGAGCGGTCGCGGATAACGGTCGCTAATTCTTTAATACCAGACAGTCAAACAAAAGAGGAAGAAGAATAATAAGAAAGAAGAATAAGAAAGAAAGAAAGAAGAAGAAGAACTGTTGTGCGGCTTGTGTGGGAGAAGAGAGGGAGATTGGAGGGAGAAGAGTGGGAGAACAAACCGGGAGAACAGAGCCGAGAAGGGAGAACAGAGCCGCCCACGCCACCCCACCGTTAACCTGAACGGTCGTCACCCATCGCCCAAGTCTCTCGCAAACAGGTAATATTTTTTATGGATATATATGTATTTATATGTATTTTGCACAATATTATTGAGAAATCTGTGTGATTGAGTGATTGGTAATTATTTATTTTATTGGTATTGAATGTGACTTGTATAGTTTTCAATTTTAGCTACTGGGTTGTATTAGTATTGACTCTATGTTTATATATAGGGGTGTTTGATTGGGATATATTTGTTCGGTTAATTTTGTGATTAGATTTCAGAGTATGAAATCATTGAAATTTCAGAGAATGTTTGTAATTTGAAGAAGATGAGTAATTATATATGTAGCATTAGTGGGACAAGAGGAGAATGATTGAATTATTATTTATTTTAATTTAGCATTACTTCAAAATGTTTTATCTTATGATAGGGGATTAATAGTCCTATAAACTATTTTTTAATTTGTTTTGGTCGTATTATATTGAGAATTTGTATATTTCTCTAGGGTCGTGTCTTGGGTGCCTACAAATGGCCATATATTCATACCCTCGTGTATGTGGATAGTCCATATTATAGGGGAGACTATGGTGAATTTTTTAGTTGATTGGGTAATTGAAAAGAGGCATATATTTATATAATACCTATATATATGCAAAAACAAATGATGTAGACTTGTCCCAATGCATATACAGACCATGCATGATGCAATGATTCATATTTTATCCGTAGGAATCTATTGTCTTTAGGCTGGTGCAGATGTTTCAGTCAAAATATATAGGATGGCATATGACCATACTTCGTTCTAATTTGAGATCCACAAAAATATATCATGCCTTTGGGTAGTCGATCTCATGCTATGTAAATTTGTTTTGGTATATATCCTCATTCCATGTCCGAAGCAGCATTTATGATGCATACTCATGTTATATATATACATATACATCTATATATATTTATAAGCATCATAAATGACATTGGGCTAAATTGTAAATCTCTAACAAGGGGAATACAATAATTCTTGTTTGCAGTAGGTACCGTGATATCATGAACCTCTATTCATATCGTAGTTAGATGAGACGACGAAAGTCAAGTGCCCAGATAGGTGCTACAACTGCATTTAGAAGTGGTTGTCAAGTGTTTTTAGATTATGCGTATAGTCACCCAGAATGTGTGAATGGTCAGAACAAGATAAGATGCCCTTGTTTGAAGTGTAAGAATGTAAATTATATGTACAGAGACATGGTAAACTATCATGTACTTGTTTCTGGATTCATGAAAAATTATGAAGAATGTTGGTGGGCACATAGTCATAGAAGAGATAGTGGTACAACACGAGTACACAATCCGGGCAGCAGTACCCATCGTACGAATGAAATTATTCATGATATTGCAGGGCTAGATTTTTATTAGAAACAAGACAAAGAGAAACCTATGAATTTTGATGCCAACGCCTTCTTTAAGTTGTTAAACGAGGGTAACGAACCTTCGTGGCATGGTTGCACCAAACATAGTACATTGTCTGCAATAGTGACATTAATTAACGTCAAGGTTGATCACAACATAAGTCATGAGTGTTTTGAGTCGCTATTAAAGGCCATTAAGAGTATGTTGCCTAACTGTTAAAAATTACCCGATAACTATTATTATTGTAAGAAAATGGTGAAGAAGTTGGATCTTGGATACCAAAAGATCGATGCATGTCCGAACGATTACATGTTTTATAAGGAAAATGAAAAGATGACAAGGTACACGTTTTGTAGTCATGATCGGTTCAGGCCTAATAAAGAGGGTGTGACCACAAAAAAAAATCAAATATACCTTTTAAGATTTTAAGGTATTTTCCAATTACACATTGGCTAAAAAGATTTTACATGTCTTCAAGAATAGCTGAACATAGGAGTTGACATGCGAAATCTCCAGCTAAAGATGGAGAACTAAACCATCCTACAGATGGGCATGCTTGGAAAGATTTCAACTTAGCACATCCTGGGTTTGCATTATAACCTAGAAATGTGAGGCTTGTATTGTCCACTGATGGTTTGAACCCGTTCGGCCACTCAGCTATTTCGTACTCATATTGGCTTGTGATTGTTACTCCGTACAACTTGCCTTCTTGGATGTGTATGAAATAACCATACTTGTTTCTTTCACTGGTGGTTCCTGGTCCTAAGAGTATTGGAAAGAACTTAGATGTTTACTTGAGACCTCTTATAGACGAGTTGAAGCTATTGTGGGAGGTGCTGGTCGTTTTACCGATCAAAATATGCGTGCAAGTATACACGGTCAACAAGTAATAAAGAGTAAGTAAAGTATCGTTCCCACGGTGAATTAACTAATAAAGTTAACCAAGCACTAGCCCATAACCATTTTAGTCTTATTTAAACGAATGATTTGATATTTTATATTTAAACTATGAAAATAAATAAACCTAACTATTCCTAGAGCGAAACTAGATAATGAAGACTTGAGATTACAATTTCATCTATTGAATCATTTAAATCAACGCACTCCTTGTTAAGACAAATTACTTGTACTGGATTACTAGTCGAGAACACGAAATTAAAGTACAACCATATCTCAATGTACCATACTCATATCACATATAATTCACAATTGATAGAATACACATGAACACCCACATTACCCAAACCACTATATGTCTATGTGATTTACAAATAATTAGGGTTTAAGCCCAAATTCTCAAATGACTATAAGCGATGCCTTGGTATATGTCTATCCTAAGCACGAATCATATATTCCATCACCATGTAGAATATACAAACACAAGCTATCAAGATCAAATCTAAACGGATACTCCGTCTTTCAAGTTCATATGGGTTATCACAGTAATTGATGGCCAATCAACTAAGCAAATAAGCATGAATCTTAATAGACAATCCCATAGCAATCAATAAGGCTAACAATGAAGTATGTCAAAATAAACTAGGCAATAAATTCCATTGTAATCTTAAAATAGAGTTTAGTTCATCATAGAATCAAAATCCACAATCCTCAATTGAGTATACATTGAGAAATAAAGATAGAAGTAAAGAGAAGTTAAGGAATTGGGAATGCAAATCTGATCTCTCTTGCTCCAATTCTGAATTTTCTATGCTCTCCAATTGCTTCAATCTTCAACTCTAATCTAATCTAGGGTTCTAATCTTGTCTACTCTATTTTACTTATTGAAATTAAAGAGAGAAAGTAACAATAGCTACGTGATCCCCCAAGGGGTGGAATCTCCCTTTACATAATGAAAATACGTCTAATATATTAACCCTAATTCAACTCCCCTCTCAGTTACATAAATTAAAATAAAGTCAGCAGCTTCAGTCAACGTCGTGCGCGGCCGCACGCTGTCTCTTCGTAATCATAACGCGGGCGCGCGTGATTAAAATCTGCTTAGTCCGGGTGATCGCGCGGGCGCGCGTCTTTTGGCCTGTGTAGCCGCGCGGCTCCTAAAATCTGCAGTCTTGAGTCTGCTGCTGCTACTTCCTTGCCATGCTACCCTTGTTCATTTGACATGCTACTTTTGCTCTTTTGTCCACCTTTGCTCAGTTCCTTTTCTCCACTCGACCCTCGTGTTATACCTCCATTAGCTTCCTTGCCGCCAACCAACACTGAACTATGCTTTTTCTTGCACTTTCACACTAAAGGAGTTCTTAGTACATGCAATGCAAAATATCATGAAATGTAACTAAAAAAATACTAAAATGTACTTGAGACGGGCATAGTTCGCGTAAATTGATATCCAATAAGTAGGTATAAAACCTACTTTAGAATTTGTGAGACATGCACTTAACATCAAATGCAACTAAACATAAACTAACACACATAATAATAATGACTGAAAACAGAAAAATAATATGCAAATATTCTCTAATACATAAACATGCAACTGTTAAACTATCATGAAATTGTAAACTAAACATGCAGATACTATATGCGCTACCTTACTACCCCAATACCCCCAAACTTATAATATTCATTGCCTTAATGAATGAAGGTATAGGGTTAGAGAAAACTCCCCTAATGCTCAGCTGCACCACCCTCGTCGGGTGGTGAATCTGGTGGTGGATATGGCACAGCCGTCCCGAACTGTGGCCACTCAAGCGTTGAACTTAAAAAAAAAATTCCACTTCCGATGTCGCGTGCGGGCGCACGAGTTTTCAATGTACATGTGGCGCAGGCGCGCGAGTGAGAAGTTTGGCCTGACAGGCATGCAACGCGGGCGCGTGGTTTTGTACTGCAATCTTGGCGTGGCCGCGCGACCCTATTTCCTGAACTGCCAACTTTCATTTCCAGTACTTCAAATCAATGATGAATTCAGTCCAAGATACCTACATAGACATCAATAAACACTGTCAAGGCATGAATTACTGAGTAAGCATGAATGGCTAACATAATACCATAATTTCGATGCTATGTACAAACATACTCATATCCAAATTCAGCCACTAAGATATTCATGCAAAGCTAATCAAACTATCATAACTGAGAGTGAAAATGAACCAACAAAAACAACTAAAACTGAATAAATAAAAAGTAGAGATAGAAGTAATGGGTTGCCTCCCATCAAGCGCTTAGTTTATAGTCCGTTAGCTGGACTCTTTTCTTGACAACGCTATCCAATTCCTCTACGATAAGCTAAGAACCCTCCATCCATTAGAACTGTTATGTGCTTTGGTAGGTTCCCCATCATGATAGTCTTCAGATTGAAGCCACCTAGCATATTTCCTGTACATGATGCCCCCAGTTCTATTGCATAGCTAGGTGCTTCGTCCGTTGTATTTGTGAATAAATTTTTGCATTGAGGCATGACATATACAACAGGCTTTTACTCTTCTATTTTCTCCTCCTCAGCCCACCATGGTTTGTAAGAGGCCTCGTAATCGCAGAAATTCTTGCTTTGGATGTGACTACCAAAGGGACATTGGTGTGCAAAGTTCACTGAATTTTCAACTCTAACTGAGAAGGCACTTGGGGTATTATACAAGTCAACTCATGTTCTTCATTTTTCATACCCTCAGTTGTCTCCGCAATGTCCACTCCTTTAAGTTCATTCAGTGGCATGTACACTTCTGGCTCTCCATCAGTTTCATCATCCATGTCATAGCACCAATTATTTGAAGGGCGATTGTTTAAGGCTTCAAACATTTGATCCATCTGATTCTGAAGATTTTGAATTGACCTTTCTTGCTCAATCATCTTCTCCTCAGTTGATGCTATAAATTTGAACCACAAATCCTTCAATCTTGAATTATCTTGTTCAGTTTTGAAATCTATGTATTGTGGACCATTCATTGAGGAGTTAATGAGTTGTTCCATCTGTCTGTTAAGATTTTGGCTTGATAACTCCTGACTCATCATCATCTCTCCATGGTCTTCTATGCTTTTTGACATGAATTCCTTCAACCTTGAATTTTCTTCTTGTTGCATTGAAGGTGGATATGAGAAATTCGATGGATATGTTGGACTTGGAACATAGACTTGGTCTTGATAGTTACAATTCCATTAATAATCTGGGTGATACCCCCAACCTTGATGATAATTGGGAAAAACATATTTGTTGAGGTAATCACCCCCAAACTGTACTTGTCCAACACTGATGTTGCATTGATAACTCGGATGCTCGCTAGCACAATATTCACATATAACTGCTATCTCTCGAGTGCGTTGGGCTGCAAGAACATTCAACCTCTCCGAAAGTGTTGCAATTTGTGCTGACAATGTAGAAAATACATTGAGTCCCTTAACGCTTATGTCCCTTGGTTGAGTCATATTTGCATAAGGCCATTGATAAACAAAGTCACCCATGATACCTGAAAAGAGAGAAATATAAGAAGATAATTAAAACAAAAAAAAAATGTTTAAATTAAGACCAATTTGATTGAAATTAATGTTGGCAAAAATTATTAAAATAATTTCCCGGCAACGGCGCCAAAAACTTGTTGGTCGTTTTACCGATCAATATATGCGTGCAAGTATGCATGGTTAACAAGTAATAAAGAAAGTATCGTTCTCACGGAGAATTAACTAATAAAGTTCACCAAGCACTAGCCCATAACCATTTCAGTCTTAGTTAAATGATTGATTTGATATTTTATATTTAAACTATGAAATTAAATAAACCTAACTATTCCTAGAGTGAGACTAGATAATGAAGACTTGAGATTACAATTTCATCTATTGAATCATTTAAATCAACGCACTCCCTGTTAAGCCAAATTACTTGCACTGGATTACTAGTCGAGAACACGAAATTAAAGTACAGCTATATCTCAATGTACCATACTCATATCACATATAATCCATAATTGATAGAATACACATGAACACCCACATTACCCAAACCACTATATGTTTGTGATTTACAAATAATTAGGGTTTAAGCCCAAATTCTCAAATGACTACAAGCGATGCCTTGGTATATGTCTATCCTAAGCATGAATCATATATTCCATCACCATGTAGAATATACAAACACAAGCTATCAAGATCAAATCTAAACTCATACTCCGTTTTTCAAGTTCATATGGGTTATCACAGTAATTGATGGCCAATCAACTAAGCAAATAAGCATGAATCTTAATAGACAATCCCATAGCAATCAATAAGGCTAACAATGAAGAATGTCAAAATAAACTAGGCAATAAATTCCATTGCAATCTCAAAATAGAGTTTAGTTCATCATAGAATCAAAATCCACAATCCACAATTGAGTATACATTGAGAAATAAAGATAGAAGTAAAGAGAAGTTAGGGAATTGGGAATGCAAATCTGATCTCTCTTACTCCAATTCTGAATTTTCTATGCTCTCCAATTGCTTCAATCTTCAACTCTAATCTAATCTAGGGTTCTAATCTCGTCTACTCTATTCTACTTATTGAAATTAAAGAGAGAAAGTAACAATAGCTACGTGATCCCCCAAGGGGTGGAATCTCCCTTTACATAATGAAAATACGTCTAATATATCAACCCTAATTCAACTCCCCTCTCAGTTACACAAATTAAAATAAAGTCAGCAACTTCAGTCAACGTCGCGCGCGGCCGCATTCTGTCTCTTCGTAATCATAGCGCGGGCGCGCGTGTTTAAAATCTGCTCAGTCTGGGTGATCGAGCGGGCGCGCGTCTTTTGGCCTGTGTAGCCGTGCGGCTCCTAAAATCTGTAGTCTTGAGTCTGCTGCTGCTACTTCCTTGCCATGCTACCCTTGTTCATTTGACATGCCACTTTTGCTCTTTTGTCCACCACTGCTCAGTTCCTTTTCTCCACTCGACCCTCATGTTATACCTCCAATAGCTTCCTTGCCACCAACCAACACTGAACTATGTTTTTTCCTGCACTTTCACAGTAAAGGAGTTCTCAGTACATGCAATGCAAAATATCATGAAATGTAACCAAAAATATACTAAAATGTACTTGAGACGGGCATAGTTTGCGTGAATTGATATCCAATAAGTAGGTATAAAACCTACTTATCAGGAGGATGGAGTACAAACTTAGGATGTTTCCATAAAAATAAATTTCATCCTTAAGGAACCTGTTATGTGGACTATAAGTGACTTCCCAACTTATGGTATGTTAGCTGGATGAAGTACACATGGGAAGTTGGCTTGTCCGTATTGTATGAGGCATACAAAGTCTTTCAATCAATCAAAAGGTCGAAAGACTTGTTGGTTTGACCGTCGTCGTCGTTTCTCGTAAGTAGATCACCCGTTTGGAAGAAGTAGAGAACACTTCAGGAAAGGAAAAGTAGACAATAATATGCCTACACCGCAATTGTCGGGGACGGAGATGCCAGACCGTGTGATGAGATTGTCGGTCATCGCATTCGGTAAGATTGATACCGCAAACATAATCAATGAGTTTGGCGAATCTCATAATTGGGTTCGCAGAAGCATCTTTTGGGAACTGCCTTATTGGTCTACAAATTTGATTCGTCATAATCTGGATGTGATACATATTGAGAAGAATGTATTCAACAATGTGTTGAACACCGTGATGAGTGTTATGGGGAAGACGAAAGATAATGATAAGGCACAGTTGGCCATGAAAGATATTTGTAAGCATCCTGGATTAGAACTTTATGAATCTCCTAATGGTAAGATGGTCAAACTGCATGCAAAGTACACATTATCCAAAAAGAAAGTTGAAAATGTGTGCACATGGGTTAAGTCTCTGAAACTACCAGATGGATATGCGTCAAACATTGCAAGGTGTGTTACGGGTGGAAAATTGCAAGGGATGAAGAGTCATGACTGTCATGTGTTCACGGAGAGACTCGTGCCTATAACATTTTTGGATCTGCTTGATAAACCAATATGGGATGCTTTGACGAATCTTAGTCGTTTCTTCAGAGACTCATGTTTAAAAACATTAAATAAGAAGGACATGTATATACTTGTGAAGAACATCATTGAGATCGCGTGTAAGTTTGAAAAAATATTTCCACCTGGTTTTTTGACTCCATGGAGCATTCACAAATCCATCTTCCCTATAAAGCTCGGGTTAGGGGTCCAGTTCAGTATAGATGGATGTACCCTTTCGAGAGGGTAATGGAAAACTTTAAGAGGAAGGTGAAGAATAGAGCTTATGTCGAGGGATTGATATGTGAGGCATACAGTTTGGATGAGATATCTACGTTTGTCTTAGACTATTTTTCGGACGAAGTCTTGATAAAGGCTAATCGAGTCCCAAGACATGATGATGGGGGAAATGTTGAACTAAATGATCGATTTTCTATATTTGGTCTATAGGGTAGTGCTTATGGAAAAAGGAAGCGCATATTCCTCTCTGAGCAAAATTACATGCTACACATACTTACATTCTTCTCAATTGCGAATAGACTGAAGAATTTGTGAGGTACACATGTAAAATTAATATTTATTGGACGTAGCTATATCTTAATATGCAATGACATACATTCCAATATGTTAATGTTTATAAAATTGTATAGATCATACAATGATGAGTTAAAAATGAAGAAGCCCGGTATAACTGCTAAAGATATTCAAATCTGTCGTGATAAAAAAATTGCACTTTGACTAAAGGACAAAGTAAGTTAATTTAATTTATAATGACATATATATACTCCATTAATTTTTGACTTAATTTAATGTAATAGAGTTTTTGTAGGCTTTTACTGAGGGAACGATTCCGGATAATGTAAGAGTCTTAGCTATGGGCCCAGACAGGGACCAAGTCAGCCGCAATGGTTATAAATAAATGGTTCTGAATTTCATACAAAGGTTTATGCTCGTGGTAAAAGAACAACGAACACTAGAGTGTGTGTCTAAGAAGATTGTCACAATAAGTTTGGTCGTGCCTTTTATAGGGAGTTAGAGGAAATTATAGAGTTGTCGTACAAGGGCACTTACGAAAGTCAGATTAACTTGTTCAAGTGTCGTTGGTTTGATTCAAAAAAAGGGATACATTTTGATCGACATGGAATTGTTGATATTGACCTCCATAGGTCCGCGTAGGCCAACAAACCGTTTGTGTTGCTAACTCAAACATTACAAGTATACTACACTCTTAGTTTTGTTAGGAAAGGGATAGAACACCTACAAATTGGCAAGTTATAATTCATACTCCCGCGCTCAGTCGTGTACAAGTAGTAGGACTGAGCATTCGGTTAATAACTGAACCGAACTAGAATTTCGATTATAATCGAAACCCAAAAATACCATGTTTTAACTATCCAAACAAGTAACTGAATTTTGTACTAACCGAATAACCGAATAGGTTATTCAGTTAATAACCGAATTAAAAAGAATTAGCAGCAACATAGTACACAAATCATTATATATAAAGAGGGTAAATTTTTGAACAAAGGAAATAACAAACACAAGTCTGCAAAAGTGGGCAGCTTTCCGATGTGAACAAAGGAAATAACAAACACAAGTCTGCAACTCTGTATTCACTAGCTAAAAAAAGAGAATGCAAGAAAGTCTGCAAGACACTGCAAGTAAGACACTGCAAGTCACTGCAACTAAGGAGTAAGAATGCTAGATTTGAGACTCTGAGACTAAGAGTTCGAGAAGACAACGAGACAGTCGAGACTTGAGACTTGAGATGAGAGAGATCAGAGATTTGATCTGAGAGAGATC
Source organism: Panax notoginseng (assembly GCA_016801055.1). NCBI lineage: Eukaryota > Viridiplantae > Streptophyta > Magnoliopsida > Apiales > Araliaceae > Panax > Panax notoginseng. The sequence continues at coordinate 209,707,183 of CM029015.1, read as the reverse complement.
TGATCTGAGAGAGTACTGAGGTCTCAGAGTTCGAGTCTAAGGAGTAAGAACTAAGCGGATGGAACTGAGAGACTGAGACTTGGGGAGTTGGAGTATTCGAGAAGGATTGAGCAGTAGTCTAAAATAAATGGGCTAAATTAGTAATGATTAATGAATATTGAATGGGCTGAGAGTAAAGTGTTGTTCAGTTAATGAATATTGAATGGCTTGAGACGCTGAGTCTGTTGAGAATTTAGTAAAGTGTTGTTCGGTTATTCAGTTTAACCGAATAACCCAAAAATAAAACCCGTACAAACTAACCGAAAACCGTAAAAAAAATTTGGATATAACCGAAATATTGAAAATAACCGAATTATCAAAAAAATTCGGTTAATTTATTTTGGTTCTGTTCGGTAATTCGGTTATACCCGTTTTTTGCTCAGTCCTAACAAGTAGTTGATGGGGAGTTCTACCAAAAGGAGATGCTTCGTAGACCTACTATAATAAATGTGGAGGATGTCAAAGAAGTAATCCAGCTAGAGGGTGGAGATGAACCTAATGAATTGGACCTTGAGTCAGTACTTGTGCTAGATGACATTGATACTGAGGTGGAAGAGTTATTGACTGACACTGACACTGAATCTGAAGAAGATGATGGTTATGAATCTCCAATACGTATAAAAAATGATTCTGACTTAGACAATGATTAAAAAAAATGAATTATTAGTATTACTTTTATTACATACAATTACATATATACATGTGCTTTATATCATTGTTGTGTTTATGTACCTTTCATTTATAGTTGTCATAATTAACTATTTCATACAATTACTTGTCATTATTTTCATTTTATTTGTATATCTAATCAAGTATAACTCATAATAATATCATGAAATTTTTATTTATAAAGATGGCTTCTGAACCAACTGCAAGAAAGTGCGGCTTGGGTAGGGGTCCGAATCAAGTGCCGAAGGCCCCGGTTAATCCAGATGACCGAATTCTCATACAGATTCGTCCTCCTCCAGACAACATGTACGTTAAACAACATTTATGTATAAGCATTATATATTTCAATTGTTGTAGATATATATACTAATGTAAATTTCTTTAAATTTATAATAAAATGACTTATCTTTATTCTAAATTCGTGTATATTGTAGTGATTTTAGCTATAGAAATTTTTTGAAGTGTATTTCACAATTATGCTTACAGAATTGACCTACGCCAGTGATTATAAGGGCGAGCGCACATATCACCCATAAGGATGTAGTTTGGACTGAATTTCAGGTATATTTTTTTAAATTTTGACAGATAATATAATTAATAAACTAATATTATTTAGTAGTGTTAGATTATACATCGATATCACCGTTTTAATAATATTATTATTGTTTTATTTGAAGAAAAGGTATAGATGGGACGACGCGCATGCATCAGTAATACAGACACTGTTCTGGCAGAAGTGTACAGTCTGCACCAAAGATAACTTGAACAAGGAACGACGAAGAGCCCTACAGAATGCATCGATCGGGAATGGAGAGGAGTACATGCACGAGCATAGCCCCTAGTGGTGCGCACAACCCATATGGGTTGAGATGTGTGCCCATTGTGGAGCTGAGTGCTGGGTCAAAAGACGCAAGACTGCAGCCACTAACAGAACCTCTGGTGTACCTGAAGGCGAAAATGCGAAAGGCACCTACTGTGACGCCCCCAAAATTGGGACTAACTTAATATAAAATAAGGACTAAGTTAATATCGACTTTGTGTGTTAGCGACTATCCTGTTATAGTTATCAATATTATAGTTGATAAATTTACAGATAATTTTAATTTTTTTCTTTATATCTTTCATTCATTTATTGAATCGCAACATTTACGATTCCCTAAATTTTAGAATCATATTTATTTTTTGATCCATCTTATCTAAGTAGATGTATAAGAACTCAAGTCTTAATATTGAACCTCATTGTTACAAAAATTCCCTTATATTCAAAACAATCACCACAATACGTTCTTGTTTCAAAATAAACATTCCTTATTCATTGAACATTTCAAACTATATATAACTGCCAGTTACACATATTCAAAACTATCAACATAATTTTATACAGTATCTAATTTAAGATAATGTGTTTCTTCGTATATCCTTCAATCCTTATCTTCCAGATAGCAGATAGTATTGCTCCGTGTCATTAAACTGCAAAAAGTTTATTTTTGCAAGATTGAGCTCGACAGCTCTGCAAATTTAACAGCTTTCATGCTTCACATAACACATAATATCATACTCAATTCATATCTCATGATTAGCATAATACTAAACAACATAATTAATATGTTCAACCTACCACATATTATCTCCAGACTAAGTTCCAAAACTCAATCAATTTTAATCACAAGTTGACTATCATAAATCAACGCATATAAGATGTAATTCAACATACTTGCATATATTTCATGTAATATCAAGATCATATAACATAAAGAATCTGATAAACTTGCTTTGGTTTCCGTTTATCACTATACAGTTAACAAACGTCCATGATAATCTATTAAATCTCCACCTCCTGCTTCCTTATCATTTCCTTGTTCAACCGACTTGATCCCATCTTCTCTAATTCCCATACACGTATGATCTCTTTTGTTGCCACCTGTTTGCAGGCTAGGTATGCTTAGTGTTTTTTTCTCTTCTATTTCTATATTTGTTTTGAAAAGTTTAACCAACTTATTTGATACTATTTTCTTTTACTCCCTAGCTTTCTAATTTCATCATCCTCGTACATAAATTAATTTATGCTTATTTTATACTTTCCGTACTTATCGCACCAAATATTATGCATATTAAATATACATAATACAATTTAAATATCACAATCAAACATCTACAAATCTTTTCCATAAAAATGGAAGTTATTCGTTAAATAAAAAATATTTTATTTAATAAATAAATTTGATATAATTTATTTTCTGTAAATTATTTTAATTCACAGAAAAATATATCCTTCACATAAAAATTACTTCCAGCAAACTATTAACACGTGGTAAATATATTTAAATATATACACCACAACACATACATACACACATATTACACCGCACATAATTAATAAATGTAGTATAATAGAACACATAATAAAATAAGATATTTATTTTATTAAATTCTTATTTAATAAAATAAGATATTTATTTTATTAAATTCTTATTTTATTTCTCTGAAAATTCTGGATTGTTACACCTACAAGGGCGGCAGTATATCACAGTTGCAACATATTACTGTCAGGGTACGTATGAATAGTTAACTTATGAATTGGTTTTAAATTTTTTATATGTTTACATTCATGGGACTCAGAATATCACATGTTTGCATAGTAATATGAGAGCATGTTTTGTATAAAAGTCTCAGTCTCAAGGTCAGCCTATTCATTGACTAGATGTGTACGTGGCCATCCGTGATGGTATGCTTGAGGCTGTCCAGATAGCGGTAATAATTTTTTATAAATTTGATGTCGTTTATAAAGTTTTACGTCATTCTTGAGAATTTTATATTTATTTTTAACTATTTAATTGTTAACTTACTGACAGGATACTTATAAGAGATTACTGAACGATCGATATCCTGAAGGCACCCCATGTCCACCGATTGATCAAGAATTATGGGAGAGGACGACAGTTGTGAAGAAGAACTACGTCAAAGGCCAAGGATGACGCCGACGCCGCCGCCTCCCAACTATCAATGGCACAAGTAGCTCTGCTATCCAGTCTACACAGTCAATGAGTCAGCCAACCTATCATAATCCTGCTGACTGTGTGAGAGCGATCTTTCGAGACCGTGATCTTCTTCATATATTGGGCGGGCATCTGGCAGCTCTGACCTCTGAGTCCTGATGAGTTAGCAGTAGTCAATTATATATATATACATATACACATAACTTATTTTACTCTTTTGTTAATTATAGGGTTGTACTAATTTGGGCGATGATGCATGACGATTGTATGTTACTTAAATAACATTTGTATATATTTATTGACTTCATATTGGTTTATTAATGTTTATATAGTGTTGGTTTATGTGTTTGCATATTGATGGATGTTTATATATAATGTTGTGCATGTTGGGCTATATATAAAGAATGGATGGATGTTTATATATACTGCTGTGTGTTGGGATATAAAGCATGTAAAAAATAGGTAATTTTTTTTGAGAAATCCATAAAACAAGCAATTTTTTTTGAAATTAAACATGACCGCATGCGGTTGCTAATACTTTTCGATGACCGCATATGACTCTAGGGTTCTAGCGACCGGGTCAATCATTAATGTTGGTCGCTGACACGTGGGCCACGTCACCTCTAACACCTGACTCACGGTGACTAAGCTCGGCGACGGAAGCAGACGCTATTAAGCAGTCGCGGATATTGCGGTCGCTAAACGTAGTCGCTGATGTCCACATAGCGACCATATTATATGCAACCCATATTAGGAACCGTAGTCGGTCGCTGATGTTCATTAGCGAAAGAAAGCGGTCGCTGATGGGCGGTCGCAAAAAAGCATTTTTCTTGTAGTGATAAAGGATGGAAATTTAACAATTAGTGGACTGTTAAGGGCTGTTTTAGGGCCATTTTGTGGTAGCCTCCCAAAACTGAAACATTAGTTCCAGGGTGTTTTTTGATGCTCTTATGAGTTATGAATATCACCCAATTGGAACGAGGGGAAAAACTTTTGTAACGAAGTCATTGCAATTTTTTTTGTAGAACTAGTTAAAAGATTAAAAAACTGTGTTCACTGACTTTTGAGTTAATTTTCTGAGTTATTAGAATTTCTAGAAAATTCTCTTTTCTGGGGATTGTGTATTATGTAGAACAAGGATGTCGTAGGCTTAAGAATGACCTCATTCTGTATAACTCCCCCAAACCACGGTCTACCTTCAAACCCAGGTCTGTTGCGTCACTGTGCCAGTCATTCAATGCATACACCCATTTAATCTTAAGACATAAATGTAATTTAAATATTATTACAATATATCACTTCTAATCCTATGTTGTAAGACCTTTACATTTTTAAATCATAATACTAATGAATATTACATCATTTATCTATTACAACAATACATTTGTGACTTTTCTCCGCCACAACATATACATATAATTAAAAGTAGTATGCACACAAACCAATCATGTTTGATGATAAATCATATACTTTGTAACAATCTTATTCATTTATTAATAAAAAGTATTAATTTATTAAAGGTTTTTAATTATCTACATGATGTTGTTTTATAATATGTGATAAACCCATAGTTTTAAGCAATGCTTTTAGAATAATGATGATGATCAGTCTAATGAGATCTAAATTCTTAGAAAACTTAAAACTAAAATAGTTCACAATCGTTGGATTACTAAATTGGGGATTAGTGAATCCAGATAGATTAGTACATACGTTTTACTCATTGGATGAGGATGATTGATCTCATGATCATTTATGTGGAGACACTAAAGCAAGTATGTAGGTGCTTATTAGAGAATAAGTTCACTGAACGTGGCTCGCGAAGGAATACCTAATGGAGTTTTACTTGTCTATCAATATGAATTCCTGTAGTGATAGTAGTACAAGTGATCCTTAGACTTGAGATCATCATAGTATCTTGTGTATGATGAATTATACTTTGACTTATTCTTTAAGACCCTTAGGGTATATCAAAGGGTATGCTTGGGTATAATAAATCGTACACGGAGATAATATATTATCAATAAAGAATCTACCACTTCTAGTAAAAGAAGAGAAATGTCTTATGTGATTCGATAAATGACAACGCAGTAGTCCTTGGCCAAGGCATAATGAAATTAGAAAGGAGTTTTTAATTCACATTATTTGGAGTTGTACATTTAAGAGTCGAAATACATATAATTAAATAAAATAAGACTTGACAGTAATTTCATGTCTTATATTTAATTTGGACATTGTATGGTATAAGAATTGAATTGTACGGTAACTATTTACTCAAAAGTTATTTTATGATTAATGTTAAAATCTATATTATTTGAAAAGTCGTTAATCGTTAAGGAGGCTTATCCCTATTGTAGAATAAATATTATTTATTTAAATAAATTAATAGTTTAATTTATTTATTTAAATAGGATTAGAATTATTCTAATTAATTTATTCACAACCGATTTAATATGGAGAACCTAAAAGGTCACACCATAAAAGGAAGAATAATTTTTTAAGAAGCAAATGGTATAATCGTAATAATAAGTTAAGTATATTTAATTTAATCTATGGTGATAGAATAAATTAAATAGCTTAATATTTATTGTTTAATATTTTAAAAATATTAAATATAAATTAATAAGAGGAATCTTATTATTATTATTACTATTATTATTATTTAATTCCTAAAGGAGTTTGGGAATTAATTAATAAAAATACTCTTAAATATCCTAATAGGATTAGGAGGTAAATTAATTAAAAGAGTTTAATTAATTATCCCTAATAAGATTAGGGAGCTTAATTAATTAAAATAATTTAATTAATTAAATAATACCCTATTTTCTAATTAGATTAGAAGGGTTAACTGGTATCTTTATAAGAGGAATCTTATATTAGATATCAATATATACGTAATTCTAATTGTTGGATAGTACACTCTTTTTCTATGAGAGATAGAAAAACTAGGATTTTGCCAAACACCCATCTTCTTGAATCTTTCTTCTTCCTTGGTGGATCACCTCTAGAGGCCAAACACTTGGGTGGCTAACGTTGATCAAAGAAAGGAATCAAACCCGGGAGATTCAAGTTGAACACGAAAAGGATTGGAGGTGAACTTGTACCTTAGGAAGCTCGAATCTTCAAGGGTATAATTCTTGTTCTTTATCTTTTCGTTTAATTAATAATTGTGCATAAAAGATGATCCGGATATATGGGTTGTAAATTTTTAAAACTCTAATTTATCACGTTTCAGTTTATTTTGTGCAATTTAATTGCGTTCATGAATATTACAAACCTAACAGTGGCATCAAAGCCAAACTTTTATGCGAATTATTAATTGTTTTGATTTGATATGTATATTGATATGTGTTTAGAATAATTTAATTGGGCATAATTTTGTTGTTTAAAATTTATTTAAAAAAACCGGATTGAGATTTCGCGAATCACGTGAATTGCGAATTGATTTTGGTGTCTTAATCTTCAAGGGAGATTCAGGATTTCCTTGATATAACAGGTGTACATATATATATATATATATATATATAATATATATATATATATATATATATATATATATATATATATATATATATATATATATTCTTAATTATTTTATAATTAAAATGAAAGTTTATTTTAATCTTAAAATAAAAAGGTTTATTTTAATTTTAAAATTGGATTTCATGCTAACTAATTAGAGTTGGAATTGGATTTCATGATAACTAATTGGAGTTGAAATTGGATTCTATGTTTTCTTAAATAAAGGAGTTTATTTAGATATGAAATAAGATTTCATATTATTCAAAATAAAAGAGTTTATTTGTGAATAGAAAAGAGAATCCTAATTTCCTTAAATAAAAGAGTTTATTTAGATATGAAATAAGATTTCATATTATTCAAAATAAAGGAGTTTATTTGTGAATAGAAAAGAGAATTTGTATTTCCTTTAATAAAGTTTTTTTTACTTGGAATTGGATTCCATAATTAATTAAAATAAATGAGTTTATTTTGATTAAAGAATTTGATTAAAATAAAATAGTTTTTTTTATTCAAAATTGGCTAAATTAAAATAAAGGAGGTTTATTTTGATTTAAATTTGGATTCAAATAAAGGAGTTTATTTTGATTCAAAATTTAGATTTTATGCTAACTAAATTTGCCCATTAAATGATATCAATATATATATATATATATATATATATATATATATATATATATATATATATATAGAGTCCGGATCCAGTCCGGGATCTCGGACTCTATAAAATACGGACCTTTTTTTTTTTTTTTTTGCTTTTTTTTTTTGAAACAACTAAAAAAAATAAATAAAAGTTTATGGAATTGAAATTTTTTCATAAGACAGTGTTTTGGGTGTGATTTGGGTACGTATAACAAAATATGGTGGTACTGTCTGTGCAGACTGTACCACCACTTTTTGGTATAGGTATTCAAAACACGTCCAAAACATTGTATTATGGAAAAATTTCAGTTCCATAAAATATTAAATATTTTTTTTAGTTATTTTAAAAAAAAAAGTAAAAAAAAAAAAAAAGGTCAGGATTTTAAGAAAATCCGGACTCTCGGACTTGATCGGCTGTGTATATATATATATATATTGAATGTTTATTATTCATGAGATGAATGTTATTTATTGATGTATATGGTAATAAATGGGATTGATTATAAACTATTGACCAATGTGATTGAATTTTATTTTAGTTGGATGCTTGAATGTATGTGTTTTATTAAATGGGGTCTCCGTACCTCGTCTTCTCTATTTTTTTTGAATGTAAATTCTAACTCCCTCCTATGTACTTTCCCTTGACTGCTAATCAAGGTTTCTATTTATTTTAAATAGTTTTGTAATAGGAATAGTTAGAATTAGTTTTGAAGAATTGAAGATCAAAGAGCAAGGAGCGTTTGAAGACCCGTTTGTAATGGAGCCCGAGTTTAAATGTAATAGTGATATTTAAATTAATTCTTGTACCCCCTAGGATTTGACATTTTTGGTTCACTCGGTGGCTCTAGTGAACCAAATTAGAATAAAGTCCATAATCAATCCGGGTAGAATATAATATTCTATATGTGCATGCTTATATATATATATATATAGGATCCGGTTCCTGTAAGGGCTGCCTTACTTTGTTATTAAAATGCGAACTATTTTTTATTTGGTTTTTTTTTAGAATAACTAAAAAAAAAGTTTAATATTTTATAGAACTGAAATTTTTTCATAATACAGTGTTTTGGATGTGATTTGGATACGTATAACAAAACAGGTCTGTACAGTCTGTGCAGACTGTACCACTATTTTTTGGTATATGTATTCAAATCATGCCCAAAATATTATATTATGAAAAAATATCAGTTCCATTAAATATTAAATATTTATTTTAGTTGTTTTAAAAAAAAAGAAAACAAAAAAAAAGGTCCGCATTTTAACAAAGTAAGGGAGCCCTCACCTGATCGGTTCTGTATATATATATATATATATATATATATATATATATATATATATATATATATATATATATATATATATATATATATATATATATATTATGCAAACATGTTTTGTATGTTAATTAATATGACACGTATTTTATATATATGTGTGTGCATGCGCGCTAAATAAGATGAGACAAATAATAACAAACCCCTCAAAGATTTTATATTAAGTCCTAAGCGTTCAAAGATATTTGGAATATCGAACGTTGCCTTCTAGCATGATAAAAATAATAGAGTATCAATTAATTATTATAAGTTTGTTGTGTCACCACAAGGCTTATCTTAATTCTTTGATATGTTAATTTTATCACATTTGATGCTTATAAAGAAAATTGAATAATGTTGTTTTGTTGTGTCACCACAAGGATAATATTTTCCTTTTTTAAATATATGGAGTGCTAGGTTGGACTTAACTTGGATAATTTTGATTCGGATGTGCCACCACTTGATTAAAACAATCTAAGAGGCAAAATACAAGGAGTTGCATAGTTGATGTAATTGACAAGAGTTGTCTACCTATTTATTTATATATAGTTTGTTGTGTCACCACAAGGCTATATACATTTGAAATAGGATCCTTATTCTCACTAGCAAATTATTAATTAGATTTTGCCGAACTATATAAGTGAGGGTAATATAGTTTGATGAAAATAGTGAAAGATACCAATTTAAAACAAGACCTAATTTATTTTGGTAATTAATAAAAGAATGTATGCTAAAATGTTGTTAATTACAAATTTATTTACAGAATTTTACAATGTCTAAATTACTATCACTGCGAAGCATATTAAATGCTATTTAACTAGACCAAATTAAACGGATTGGTTAAGGAATTTAAGAATAGTTCTCATGGCTGAAAAGTTATCTTATGCCCTTAATATGCCTATCCCTGCAATGGTTGCAGACAATGCCTCTGAGAAAGAGATCGCTACTTTGAAAAAGTGACAAGATGATGCACAGTTGACTCAATGCATCATTCTCGCATCCATGAGTAACGTGCTTCAGCGTCAGCATGAAACTATGGATGCTCCTACTATATTTCTGCACATCAAGTAGTTGATGGTGAAGAAAGTAGGACTGATAGATATCAGATATCTAAGGAGCTTTTCCGATCTAGAATGATCGATGACACTACACTACAGATAAAAGTCCTTAACATTATCAATTTGATTGATCAATTAGGACAACATGTTTTGTCATGGATGGAGAGTCGAGCCAAGATTTGATCTTGCACTCACTCTCGAACTCCTTTCACAATTGTTGTGAATTTTTTATATGAACAAGCTAGATATCAGACTCGCTGATTTGCTTAACATGTTAAAAAATATTGAGAGTCACTTTCCAACCAAGAAAGACCATGTCTTACTGGTAGGGGCTCAAGGATCTTCTGAAAAGAAGAACGATTCAAAGAAGGTAAATAGAAAGGCAAAAATAATTGATAATAAGAACAAAACTGATACAGATAGCAAAGGAGTTTGCTTCCACTACAATAAGCCTGAACACTGGAAAAGAAACTACGAGAAGTATCTTGTAGATGCTAACCAGAAGAAGCTTAGTGAAGTTTTGGTTATAAATACAATTTTGTTCATGATTTAAAATAAATTTTTTCTTTAAGTCAAGATTCTACTTAGGTATTGGATACCGACTTTGGTTATCATAAATATAGATTTATGAAGAGAACAAGCAGAAGTAGAAAGCTAAACAAAAGACAAGTAATCCTATATGTGTAAATGAAGCAAAAGTTGCTGCATCAGCCATAGGAACTTATAGTTTAGCATAGCCTACGGGCAAGTCTATTAAGTTAATAAGTTGTTATTGTATTCCAATTCTTGTTAGAAATATTACTTCTATTTTATTGTTGGACAATAAAATATTTGGTATTATATTTAAGAATAATTGTTGTTCTATTTATAATAATAATATTTTGTATAGAACTGAAATATTACTTAATAGATTTTGTATACTTGACTTACGTGAAAATAATTTTGCAAATTGAACAAACTAGTACAAGAAAATGAGATGATCATTCAAAGAGTTGAATTGGTATATTTGTTGAAATATAAATGTGAATTATTTGAAGGTTCAAAGAATTCAGAAGTGAAATAAATTGGAAAAATATTAGGATTCTTTAATCTGATCAAGGAATAAATACTTGTGGAATAAGTTTCTAGATAATCTCAAATGGTTTTCTCATAATGGACGCCTCCTGATAGGTAATAATTGATTGATGTATCTGAAAGGAAAAATTATACCTTGTTGGACATGGTACGGTCCATAATGATTTTATCGACATTCCAGTATCCTTCTGGGGTCATGCCCTAGAAATGACTGCATATCTACGAAAAAGGTAACCTCAAAATCCGGCCCCAAGACTCTATAAGAGTTATAGACAGGAAGGATTCCTAATCTTAAATATGTTAAGATAAGGGGTTGTTGTCTAACTTATGTGAAAAAGTTTTAAAGGATAAGCGTGGGACAAGATTTGACAAGTGTAGATTTGTGGGACATCCTAAAGTAAGTTTAGGGTATATGTTCTATAATCCTACTTAGCAAAAGGTATTTGTTGCGAAACACGCTGCCTTCTAAGATAAAGGTATTTATCATTGAAGGGGCTAGTGGGAGGATAATGCATCTTGAAGAGTTCAAAAACCACAAAACACTATAAGTCAAATAAGAGAAGCCTGTAGATAGACCTATTGTACCACAACCGAATCGTAAATTCGAAATAGTACCGAAGATACCTTAGAGGTATGGATTCATCATAGATGATGATGATGAGGTACACATCATAGAAGATGATGATCCAGTTTTATACGATGAGGTAAGAGTTATAGACACTCAGAGAAATGGATTGAAGAAAGTTTCTCAAAAATGGAACATTCGTTTTGATGAAATAATCAAAAGAGTTTGATTTTATCAAAAATAAGAATGAACCTAGTGTGTACAAAAGGGTCAGTAGGAGCGTCGTGACATTCTTAGTATTATATGTTGATATACTACGGATAAAGAATGACATACCAATGCTACAATTAGTAAAGATAAAGTTGTCTAAACTGTAAGACCCCAACTTTTATAAATAAAGATGAATTTTCTATAAATATCATTTTTGAATATTATGGAGTTAATTTGATATAATGTTATAGTTGTGGGTAATATTTATAAATTTTGCAAAATACGCAAGTTGTTATATAATATTCGATTGGTCGGGGAATATTCGTTTTAACAGGGAATATTCGTACAACGACACAATCATTGGTGGACCCCACAACGAAATTATTGTCGGATTGAGAAAACGACAAAAATATTTTATTAAAAATAACGGCGGAAGTTTTACCATTGTTACTGTTGAACTACTCGGTAGTAAAAGTACAGTAATACGTGTGGTTGCATAGTAGCACACGGTATTGATTATTAATGCTTATGTGAGAAGTCACTCAGTTTGATTCAATTATTGTCAGTTAATAATATGAATTATTTAGCGATAATGACGTTTTGTTTTATTCGTATTATTAACGTAATAAAACAGAAACATCTTTTTATATAAAACAGAATACTTTATTAAAGTTATTCTATAAATAGAATATATTATATTTTATTTAAAAGATTTTTCTTTAAATATGGACCGTCAGATTAAAGTAATCAATCTGGACCGTTCATGGATTAGTTACTATGCATTCTATTTTTCTATAAATAGCAGCTCATTTCTTCATTATTTCTTACGAATTCACTGAACTCTAGAGAGAGAAACTATAGAGAGAGAGAAGAAGAGTATTCTGCTACTTAACTACTTCCTTATTTCAGCTCTTCTTTAAAACGGTAAGGGGTGTTATTCTTTCTTATTCATGAAGAGAACTGTTGTTATTCCATTTCTTATTATTCTGTTGGAATAACCTGTATACGCGGTCTACCCTATACTTGGTGACATTCTTCTATTATTTTGTTGGAACATCCTGTCTGTGTGTTTTACACCGGACCTGGTTCCGTTTTTATTATTATTCTGTTGGAACATCCTGTCTGTGTGTTTTACACCGGACCTGGTTCTATTATTTATTATTCTGTCGGAATATCCTGTCTGTGCGTTTACGCCGGACCTGGTTCCATTATTTATTATTCTGTCGGAATATCCTGTCTGTGCGTTTACGCCGGACCTGGTTCCATTATTTATTATTCTGTTGGAATAACCTGTCTGTGCGGTCTATCGCATGCATGGTGATTTCTTTTGTTATTCCATTCTTTATTGTACTCAGTTGGTTAAGTTTTGACTTCTATACTCCATGAAATTTGTGGAATATCCTTGATAATTGCGTTTCATCCAGTATCTTTTCATGAAAATATTCTTCTAAGCATTCTTGAATTTTACTCCACAAAGCAGTATCATGTTGACAATTTGGACGTTGTTAATTCTTGGATAAATTAATTCTTGAACTTGTTTTATTGAATTCTTATATCATTGTCATCATCCTCATGTTTATAAAATGTTGAAAGTCATCTGTGGCCTGTAGTGCATAGATGGACTTGGTATGATTATGACCAGGGATTATTCGGTATAATCATGACCGTAATGTTACAAATGATGTGGTAAAAGTCCTCATTGGCCCGTAGTGCATTGATGGACAGTTGTTGGCATGATCATGACCATTAATGAATATACGAATATCCTTGGCCGTAGTGCAGGGGTGATTCGATGATGTGGATTATTTTATTAAGCTGAGTCTCAGCGATAACAGTGTTGAAAAACCTTTTAAATCATAAAAGATAGTAGAGTTTATTTTCTACTTGACTCTTTTAATGGATTGCTTGTTCCGCTACAGTTAAACTTGATGTCTATTATATTTTATCAGTTTAACATTGTTGAAGGCTAATGATAATTTATTCTGCATTATCTTAGTCATAATATTTCTTACTGGGCTAGTTGAGCTCACCCTTTCTTTCACTGTTCTCTTCAGGAAATGAGAACGTAGCTGGGGCAAGTCGGGGAACGGAGTGATGGTTCGAATGATAGTATTAGTTAGTAGTCCTCACTATTCTATGTAATAGTGTGTTAATAAATGTAATGAGGACTCCTTTTGAGTATGAATACTCTCTAGAAGATAATATTTGTATTCAAACTCACAGTTTATGTTTTGTCGTATTGTACACGACAGTTGTATTAGTAAGTTGTATTTGTATTCTGTACTATGTATCTGACGACCCAAGATGGGTGATGTATACCTAATTTTGGGGGCGTCACAGTTGGTATCAGAGCTTAGGGATATGATCCCTGGCTAAGATGTGAGAATAGAACTAGGAGGGGAGAGACGGGAAATTCCTTCGCTAGTATGACCTACCTAAGTTTATTTGCATGGTATTTAATTGGTCGGTCATAATATAAGGATAATATATGACATATCAATTAACTTTTATTTTGTGGCAGTATCTGAAAATGGCATCTGAGAATGTTGAGAATAGCAATGGAGCACAGGCGATTATTGATTCACCACATATCAATAATCAGGATAATGTGCATCAGGAAGGTGACAATCCTCATGCAAACAACAACACTGACCAGATGATGAATGATGGAATGTTCAGAGGTTTTATGCAATTCATGCAACAACAGGTGAAAGCGGCTCCTGTCCACAACGTAGGTGGAAATACTGGAAACTCTCAGGCGGTCACCGCTAAACAGTTTAAGGAGCTGGGACCACCGGAGTTTAAGGGAGAACCCAAACCACTTGTAGCTGAAACATGGATAAAGCAGATCACCAAGATATTTGATGTCTTGGGTTGCTCCGAGGAGCAAAAGGTTCCCTTTGCCGCCTTTATGTTGCGAGGAGAGGCAGATTACTGGTGGGAATCGATAAAGCGTACTCAACCTGCCGCACTGAAGATGTCTTGGGAGAAGTTCCAAGAGCTGTTTAACGACAAATACTTTCCCGAGAGTATTCGTCACATGAAGGAGGTGGAGTTCATCAAATTGGAGCAGAATAATATGACCGTGTCGCAGTATGAGGCAAAATTTGCGGAGTTATCCCGGTTTGCGTCCCACCTGGTGGATAATGAAGAAAGAATGACGCGGATGTTTTTAAGAGGTTTGAAGCCGGAGATACGTCAACATCTTGTTTCTCATAAACTGTGTTTGTATTCAGATGTTGTAAATAGGGCTCAGTTGGTGGAGCGCGATAACGAGACAACGCAACCAAAAGAGAGCAGCCGGCAAAATGATAATACCAGTGAGAGCAGTCATCGAAGCGGTGACAACAAGCGTGGAGGGAATCAACAGGCCAGAAATGGTAACCACTTCGGTGGTAATCAGGGCCAAAACAATAAGAATGGGCATTTCAAGAAGAGGAGATTCAACAATGATGGAAAGACGTCAGCACCAGCACCTGTCGTTAAGGAAGGAGAACGACCACCTATCATATGTTTCAAATGCGGAGGGGAGGGGCACATCAGTCCAAACTGCGCGATGCCGTCCAAAGCATGTTATAATTGTGGAAGAGAAGGTCATTTAGCCCGATTTTGTCGTTTACCGAAGACAAATTCAGCTAGGATGGAGGCACCAAAGGCCGTCCCAGAAAAGTCAAAACCGGTTGTGCAAGGGAGAGCGTTTGTTGTGAACTCCCAGAGAGCAAGGAACCCGAATGAGGTCATCACGGGTAAGCTTATCATAAACTCTAACGAAGTCTATACTTTATTTGATACCGGTTCTACCCATTCTTTTATTTCTCCTACTTGCGCTCATCGATTAAATTTGATTCCGGAGAAATTAGACTTTGACTTAGCAGTTGAAACTCCATTGGGAGAAACCTTCATTACATCCACGGTTTATAAGTCTTGTTTGGTTCAAGTTGGTACCCACACATTACCTGTCGATCTTATTTCATTAAAAATACTTGCATTTGACGTGATTCTAGGGATTGATTGGTTAACTACTCATCATGCAAAAATTGATTGTTTTCGTAAGGTTGTTAGCTTTCATATTCCTAATCGACCTATTATGCGAATTCAAGCAACCAAACCATTAAAATCAATCGCTGTCATCTCAAGCCATAAAGCTATTCGTTTATTGAAAAACGGATGTCAAGCTTTCTTAGCTCATGTCACAGATCTAAACAAAAATACGTCAGCTTTGAATGATATTTCTGTTGTTAATAAATTTCCTGACGTATTTCCCGAAGAACTTCCTGGCCTACCCCCAGAGCGTGAAATTGAATTTTGTATCGACCTTGAACCCGGTACAAAACCCATTTCCAAAGCCCCATATCGAATGGCTCCTATTGAACTTCAGGAGTTAAAGACCCAACTGCAGGAATTGTTAGACATTGGTTTTATTCGTCCTAGTACTTCTCCTTGGGGTGCTCCTGTTCTGTTCGTGAAGAAGAAAGATGGGAGTATGCGACTTTGTATTGATTATCGGGAGTTGAATCATGTCACCATCAAAAATAGGTACCCATTGCCACGTATTGATGACCTGTTTGACCAGTTGCAAGGAGCACAATTCTTTTCAAAGATCGATCTTCGTTCTGGATATCATCAGCTGAAGGTTAGAACTGAGGATATTCCAAAGACTGCCTTCAGAACTCGGTATGGGCATTATGAATTCTTAGTTATGTCTTTTGGATTGACTAATGCTCCTGCTGCCTTCATGGATATGATGAACAGGGTATTCAAGGAATATTTGGATCACTTTGTGGTCGTCTTTATCGATGACATCCTTGTTTATTCCAAAAGCCGTGAAGATCATGAGCAACACTTGAGGTTGGTACTCCAAAAGCTTCGTGAATACAAACTTTATGCCAAGTTGAAGAAATGCGAGTTCTGGCTGGAAGAGGTAGCATTCCTTGGGCACGTAGTATCAAGTCGTGGAATATCGGTTGACCCGGCAAAGATTGAAGCTATTCAAAGCTGGGAGCAACCTAAATCAGTGACCGAAGTACGTAGCTTTCTTGGTTTAGCTGGTTATTATCGGAGATTCGTGGAAGGATTTTCTCGAATCGCTACTCCATTAACTCAGCTGACTCGGAAAGATACAAAGTTCGGTTGGAGCGAAGAATGTGAGCAGAGTTTTCAAGAACTCAAGAGGAGACTCATTTCAGCACCTGTTCTAACAATACCATCTGGCTCGGAGGGATTTGTCATCTACAGTGATGCTTCGAGCAAAGGGTTGGGATGCGTTCTCATGCAACATGGAAAAGTCATAGCCTATGCATCAAGACAACTCAAGGAATATGAGAGGAATTATCCTACTCATGATCTAGAGTTGGCAGCTGTTGTCTTTGCACTTAAAATTTGGAGGCATTACTTGTATGGGGAGAAGGTGGAGATCTTTACGGATCATAAAAGCCTCAAATATTTCTTCACTCAAAAGGAACTCAACATGCGACAACGACGTTGGCTTGAACTGTTGAAAGATTATGATCATACCATTCAATACCATCCTGGAAAAGCGAACGTGGTAGCTGACGCATTGAGTAGAAGATCATATGCAAGTACGAGTGCGATATTGTCAACACAAAGGCCCATTTTGTGTGATTTGCAAAGGATGGAGATAGAGTTAAAGACTCCAGGGACCCATGTGATGATGGCGAATATACGAGTAGAACCGACTTTAATCGATAAAGTTAAAGCTGCTCAAGCTACAGACCTGGAGCTGATGCGTATGAGGAAGAAAGTGCAAGAAGGTGCTATGCCGGAAGCAAGAATCGATGAAGAAGGAATACTTCGAGTCAACTCCAGACTTTGTGTTCCTAACAACCCTGATTTAAAGTATGAAATCATGATGGAGGCGCACAACACACCGTTTGCAATCCATCCTGGAAGTACCAAAATGTATCATGATCTTCGTCATACATTTTGGTGGAGCAATATGAAGAGAGAGATAGCGTTGTTTATCTCAAGGTGTCTAACTTGTCAACGAGTCAAAGCGGAGCATCAAGTACCAAAAGGTCCATTGCAACCACTTGAAATTCCAGAATGGAAGTGGGAGCACATTACCATGGATTTCGTTACCGGTCTTCCTAGGGTTTCTCAAGGTATTGATGCGATTTGGGTCATTGTTGATAGATTGACCAAGTCTGCTCATTTCTTACCGATACGAGAAACTTATACACTTGAACGTCTTGCTCGTATGTACATAAACGAGATTGTAAGACTGCATGGTATGCCAGTATCCATAGTTTCTGACCGAGACCCAAGATTCACTTCACGATTTTGGGTTAGTTTACAAAAAGCTATGGGCACGGATTTACGATTTAGTTCAGCATATCATCCTCAGACGGACGGACAATCAGAGAGGACTATTCAAACTCTTGAAGATCTATTAAGACTCTGTGTCTTTGACTTCAAGGGAAGTTGGGACAAGTTCTTACCATTGGTGGAGTTTTCCTACAACAACAGTTATCAAGCAAGTATTGGCATGGCTCCATTCGAAGCATTGTATGGAAGAAAATGTCGTTCTCCAGTATGCTGGGATGAGGTGGGTGAAGCAACGTTGTTGGGACCGGAGTTGGTACGTATGACTACAGAAAAGATTCAAACGATCCGACAACGTATAAAAACCTCACAAGATCGACAAAAGAGTTATGCTGATCTTCATCGAAAGGACGTGGAATTTGATGTAGGAGATCATGTGTTCTTACGTGTTGCTCCATGGAAAGGAGTTACGAGATTTGGAAAGAGAGGAAAGCTCAATCCTCGATTCATCGGTCCATTTTTAATCCTCGATCGAGTAGGAACTGTGGCTTATAGACTCGCTTTACCGCCAAGTATGTCTCGTGTTCATAACGTTTTTCACATATCCATGTTACGCAAATATGTGGAAGACCCGAACCACATTATTGAGTTAGAACCGGACGAAATAGCGGAGGATTTGACGTATGAAGAAGTTCCTGTTCAAATCTTGGATAAGAAGGAACATATTCTACGCTCCAAGGTTATACCTCAAGTCAAAGTTTTGTGGAGAAACCACGATGTTGAGGAAATGACTTGGGAGTTAGAATCTGAAATGAAATCAAGGTATCCTTACCTCTTCGACATACCAGGTACGTACCCTAATTTCGAGGGCGAAATTTCATAAGAAGGGGAGGTTGTAAGACCCCAACTTTTATAAATAAAGATGAATTTTCTATAAATATCATTTTTGAATATTATGGAGTTAATTTGATATAATGTTATAGTTGTGGGTAATATTTATAAATTTTGCAAAGTACGCAAGTTGTTATATAATATTCGATTGGTCGGGGAATATTCGTTTTAACAGGGAATATTCGTACAACGACACAATCATTGGTGGACCCCACAACGAAATTATTGTCGGATTGAGAAAACGACAAAAATATTTTATTAAAAATAACGGCGGAAGTTTTACCATTGTTACTGTTGAACTACTCGGTAGTAAAAGTACAGTAATACGTGTGGTTGCATAGTAGCACACGGTATTGATTATTAATGCTTATGTGAGAAGTCACTCAGTTTGATTCAATTATTGTCAGTTAATAATATGAATTATTTAGCGATAATGACGTTTTGTTTTATTCGTATTATTAACGTAATAAAACAGAAACATCTTTTTATATAAAACAGAATACTTTATTAAAGTTATTCTATAAATAGAATATATTATATTTTATTTAAAAGATTTTTCTTTAAATATGGACCGTCAGATTAAAGTAATCAATCTGGACCGTTCATGGATTAGTTACTATGCATTCTATTTTTCTATAAATAGCAGCTCATTCCTTCATTATTTCTTACGAATTCACTGAACTCTAGAGAGAGAAACTATAGAGAGAAACTATAGAGAGAGAGAAGAAGAGTATTCTGCTACTTAACTACTTCCTTATTTCAGCTCTTCTTTAAAACGGTAAGGGGTGTTATTCTTTCTTATTCATGAAGAGAACTGTTGTTATTCCATTTCTTATTATTCTGTTGGAATAACCTGTATACGCGGTCTACCCTATACTTGGTGACATTCTTCTATTATTCTGTTGGAACATCCTGTCTGTGTGTTTTACACCGGACCTGGTTCTATTATTTATTATTCTGTCGGAATATCCTGTCTGTGTGTTTACACCGGACCTGGTTTCATTATTTATTATTCTGTCGGAATATCCTGTCTGTGCGTTTACGCCGGACCTGGTTCCATTATTTATTATTCTGTTGGAATAACCTGTCTGTGCGGTCTATCGCATGCATGGTGATTTCTTTTGTTATTCCATTCTTTATTGTACTCAGTTGGTTAAGTTTTGACTTCTATACTCCATGAAATTTGTGGAATATCCTTGATAATTGCGTTTCATCCAGTATCTTTTCATGAAAATATTCTTCTAAGCATTCTTGAATTTTACTCCACAAAGCAGTATCATGTTGACAATTTGGACGTTGTTAATTCTTGGATAAATTAATTCTTGAACTTGTTTTATTGAATTCTTATATCATTGTCATCATCCTCATGTTTATAAAATGTTGAAAGTCATCTGTGGCCTGTAGTGCATAGATGGACTTGGTATGATTATGACCAGGGATTATTCGGTATAATCATGACCGTAATGTTACAAATGATGTGGTAAAAGTCCTCATTGGCCCGTAGTGCATTGATGGACAGTTGTTGGCATGATCATGACCATTAATGAATACACGAATATCCTTGGCCGTAGTGCAGGGGTGATTCGATGATGTGGATTATTTTATTAAGCTGAGTCTCAGCGATCACAGTGTTGAAAAACCTTTTAAATCATAAAAGATAGTAGAGTTTATTTTCTACTTGACTCTTTTAATGGATTGCTTGTTCCGCTGCAGTTAAACTTGATGTCTATTATATTTTATCAGTTTAACATTGTTGAAGGCTAATGATAATTTATTCTGCATTATCTTAGTCATAATATTTCTTACTGGGCTAGTTGAGCTCACCCTTTCTTTCACTGTTCTCTTCAGGAAATGAGAACGTAGCTGGGGCAAGTCGGGGAACGGAGTGATGGTTCGAATGATAGTATTAGTTAGTAGTCCTCACTATTCTATGTAATAGTGTGTTAATAAATGTAATGAGGACTCCTTTTGAGTATGAATACTCTCTAGAAGATAATATTTGTATTCAAACTCACAGTTTATGTTTTGTCGTATTGTACACGACAGTTGTATTAGTAAGTTGTATTTATATTCTGTACTATGTATCTGACGACCCAAGATGGGTGATGTATACCTATTTTTTGGGGCGTCACATAAACATTCCTCCGCGAATGATTTGGAAAGAGTATTGGGATAAAATCTATATAGATAGATTTAAGTGGATGCTCGACTTAAAGAAATGTATATTCATTTGATACTAAAGTCATTTAGCATAGAAAACTCCATAGGATGTCTCATGTTGATGAGCCTTGGAGTGTATCTCTCTTAATAGTCTCCATAGACTCATATAAGAGAGATCGCATGAGTAACTATCATGTATGCAATGAAATGTACGAGACCTGATGTTGATCAGTCATATTCTAGAAAAGTTCACTATGAGTCAGTGAAAAACATATTATAGTACTTAACCGACACTACGGATGTGATCATATTCGTGGTGGGTCTGAATAAAAACTAAAGGGCTTAACAGACTCGAGTTTTTTCAGACAGACCAAGATGACAGAAAATCCACTTTAAGGTAAAGCGTTACCTTAAATAGTGGTGCAGTAAATTAAAAAGGTTTTAAACAGTAAAGTGTTGCTGATTTAGTGATAAAGACAAAGTATATAACTATAAATGAAGCTGCAAGTTGATTGTTTAGATGAAAAGTTCATTACAGAACTACGAATAGTTCCTAAGTCTCATCTTGGATCTAAACATGTGTTGTGGAACTTTCATTTGATTATAGGAATCATTGAAAGATGGAAAATCACTGTAGAGATAGTGGACTCCCAAGAACAACATTACATATCCATTAACTAAAGCTTATCCAACAGCATGATAATCGTCACTTAGAGAAGGGTATGAGATGGCGATTGGATTTAGTGCAAGTGGGAGATTGAAAGTAGTATGCACACAAGCCAATCATGTTTGATGATAAAGTATATACTTTATAACAATCTTATTCATTTATTAATAAAAAGTATTAATTTATAAAAGGCTTTTAATTATCTACATGATGTTGTTTTATAATATGTGATAAACCCATAGTTTTAAGCAATGCTTTTAGAATAATGATGATGATCATTCTAATGAGATTTAAATTCTTAGAAAGCTTAAAACTAAAATAGTTCTCAATCGTTGGATTACTAAATTGGGGATTAGTGAATCCGGATAGATTGGTACATACGTTGCTCGCTCATTGGATGAGAATGATTGATCTCATGATCATTTATATGGAGACACTAAAGCAAGTATGTAGGTGCTTATTAGAGAATAAGTTCACTGAACGTGGC
Source organism: Panax notoginseng (assembly GCA_016801055.1). Classification (NCBI taxonomy): domain Eukaryota; kingdom Viridiplantae; phylum Streptophyta; class Magnoliopsida; order Apiales; family Araliaceae; genus Panax; species Panax notoginseng. The sequence goes on along the minus strand of CM029015.1, from coordinate 209,684,614 downwards.
TCGCTAAGGAATACCTAATGGAGTTTTACTTGCCTATCAATAGGAATTTCTATAGTGATAGTAGTACAAGTGATCCTTAGACTTGAGATCATCATAGTATTTTGTGTATGCTAAATTATACTTTGACTTATTCCTTAAGACCCTTAGGGTATATCAAAGGGTACGCTTGGGTATAATAAGTTGTATATGGAGATAATGTATGATCAATAAATAATCTACCACTTCTAGTAAAATAAGAGAAATGTCCTATGTGATTCGATAAATGACAACCCAGTAGTCCTTGACCAATGCATAATAAAATTAGAAATGAGTTTTTAATTTACATTATTTGGAGTTGTGCATTTAAGAGTCGAAATACACATAATTAAATAAAATAAGACTTGACAGTAATTCCATATCTTATATTTAATTGGGACATTGTATGGTGGAAGGATTGAATTGTACGGTAACTATTTACTCAAAGGTTCTTTTATGATTAATGTTAAAATCTATATTATCTGAAAAGTCGTTAATCGCTAGGGAGACTTATCCCTATTGTAGAATAAATATTATTTATTTAAATAAATTAATAGTTTAATTTATTTATTTAAATAAGATTAGAATTGTTCTAATTGATTTATTCACAACCGGTTTAATATGAAGAACCTAAAGGGTCACACCATAAAAGGAAGAATAATTTTTTAAAAAGCAAATGGTATAATCGTAATAATAAGTTAAGTATATTTAATTTATTCTATGGTGATAGAATAAATTAAATAGCTTAATATTTATTATTTATTATTTTAGAAATATTAAATATAAATTAATAAGAGGAGTCTTATTAGTATTATTATTACTATTATTATTATTTAATTCCTAAAGAAGTTTGTGAATTAATTAATAAAAGTACTTTCAAATATCCTAATAGGATTAGGAGGTAAATTAATTAAAAGAGTTTAATTAATTATCCCTAATAAGATTAGGGAGCTTAATTAATTAAATAATATCCTATTTTCTAATTAGATTAGAAGGGTTAACTGGTATCTTTATAAGAGGAGTCTTATATCAGATATCAATATATACGTAATTTCAATTGTTGGAGAGTACGCTCTTTTTCTATGAGAGATAGAAAAATTAGAGTTTTGCCAAACACCCATCTTCTTGAATCTTTCTTATTCCTTGGTGGATCACCTCTAGAGGCCAAACACTTGAGTGGCTAACGTTGATCAAAGGAAGGAATCAAACCCGGTGGATTCAAGTTGAACACGAAAAGGATTGGAGGTGAACTTGTACCTGAGGAAACTCGAATCTTCAAGGGTATAATTCTTGTTCTTTATCTTTTCGTTTAATTAATAATTGTGCATAAAGGATGATTCGGGTATATGATTTGTAAATTTTTAAAACTCTATTTTATCATGTTTCCGCTTATTTTGTGCAATTTGATTGCGTTCATGAATATTACAAACCTAATAATAATTACACATGCAATTCTTTTAATCAATAGTTGATCCTTTCACTAATCTTCACCAGATTCCTTTGTTCGTTCTAGCTCTGTTGAAAACATTTTATTTTAAGGAAGGGTGAACATTTAATTACTCAGCAAGTATAACAGTTGAATAAACAATCAACAACATAATGAATATCAACATATTCTTTCAAAAATTCAACAAGAGATGAACAATTGTTATGAAGTAGTTTCGATTAAATAGGAACAACCATTTCCTTTCATATAATTTAAAAAGACATATTGACCACTCCTCAAGACCTTAATCTTTTTACTTTGTTCTTTCTTAGATTTGACAATTACTGTGTCTACTTCACTACTATGACACAACATTTAACCCGCATAACACATTATTGCACGGGATGCAATACATATGAATACTTGCCCAAATTATTTGATTTTGCATTATTAACTTATCACAATTCAAGAATTATTACAATTCATATTTCACCAATAAATAATCCGACTGAAATAGTTCAACAAATCGAGTTAAGCCGAATCAAATTACAGACACTCATTTTTCATAGCTTATATCACATCATACGATGAATTTTACATAACAAATTAAATTCTACAATTTAAACTCGTGTCTCGCAAAGAATAATAAATTTATACAAGGTCATAAAATACTTGCACAATATATAATTTTGTGTAAGTCAAAAAACTTGAATTCACACAATATGAAAGCATTGCACAAATTAGAACATGCATTCAACAAATAAATTGAATGAGAGTTCAGAAACTTTCTTGTAGCGTTCATTAATTTATATGCTAAATATACCTTCAATTGTCCTACATAGTTTAATTAACGATAATATACCAATTAGTCACATATCGTCTTTATATATTGGTTTACGTTACATTATTAGTCATTTTATGTTATATGCGTTTTATAAATAAAGTAGCGCGATAACCTTTCAAAAAAGTCTCTTGGCGTCGCAGCGTTTGGGAACACCACGACCCTCATAATAACTTTCTATAATAGTCTATTTTCATTATAATTCATTTTATAATATTATTCTTTTATAAGTTAAAACATTTTAGAACAATGTCAAAAATGTTGCATGTCGACGAGAAACGGCGTGACGACAAGCCCGTGCCACGCCCGATATGCACGACACCAATCGGCGTCGCCCGATCGGCGTCCCTCGACATGCCACGACGTGCACCACATTACCAGGTGTTGCAAGGCGTCGCATGGTGTCCAAACACATTCCATGACAAGCCCATGCACAACCACACGCTCAAATAGCTTAATAGCGAGGCCCCGACGCCCAACAGTGAGGCACCAGCGCCCCACCGCGAGCCATAGAACCCCTCCGCATGCCTAGCTCGCCTAATACGTGCACTGTTAATCTCTGTTTAACTGCTCTGACCCCCTTCCTTCCGAACCATAACTTGGTTATTTCAAGTCGGCACCAGCGCCCCACCGCGTGCTTGGTTATTTTACGTCATTTTTTTCGAAAAACTTTTATTAGAGATTTCATTTCTTTTTCTCAAATAAAAGCTATGACGTAATTCAAAAATTCAAAAATAAATATTTATTAGCGTTGTCGACGCTATGATTTTTATTTGTCCTTTTCTGTTGTTGTCGACGATTTGACTGTTAAAATCGCCAGTTGGTAATTTTAAATGGTTGCACCAACTCAACCGATAAAAGGTTTGCACAAAGACCCAATGGTTTGACACTGTCTAACTGGTCTTGAAAACTGAGATTCGTTAGGGTCTGTGGGCTTGATTAAGCGGAGGGAAGGTGTTAGGCACCCCCCGACTTCCGTGATAACACGGTTATCGCCACTTTTCATTAACTTTTATCTGCGTATGTGTGTGTGTAGGGCCTATGTGCAATTGTCTGGAAGTAGTGTTATGCCTCGTTTGCACCTATATACAAAGGGTTTGACTTTTGTATAAAAGTTTAATTTTAACAAGATATAGCAGTGAAGTTTTAGAAAACAAGTTTTTCAAACCCTTATGCTCAATAGTAATTGAGGCCTTTGATACTTCCATTTTATTATATGTTCGGCTTGATTGCTTTTATTTTCGAGATGCGAAGCATATTTGAGAAAATAAGATACATAGCAGGGCCAAACTCCTTGTGGGCATGAGAGCCATCTAAGGATATTTAGACACCGTAGATAATTTACAAGCTGGGTGCAGCTGAGAAATGTCCATCTAGGGAACCGAATCTAGATTGAGAGACTGAATCTGTGATCACATGATTCCTAGGCTCACATGAGAGAGTAATATATACAAAAGCTAGAAAAAGAACTAGATTTGAGTAAATCTAAACTATTCTAGCTTCAAAGGTTCTAGTTTAGTCACTTTGAACCAGTCAAAGTTAGAAATAGCCAGATTTAGGCAAATCTAGCCCGCATGCTGAAAGATTAAATATCTATATTATGAAAGTAGTTAAAGCAGATATTTGTATAAAAGCGGTATATATATATATATATATATATGGACGATCAATTGCCACGAAGTAAACTCCAGGCAGGACTTTGATGTCTACTCGACCGGTAGTTTCCAAAGCTCTCACTACAAAATAATGGCAATTTAGCAACAACCAGTTTTCGTAACTAAAGATACGAAATTTTGTTGCTAAATGTCATTTGTAACGAATTTTCGATCGTTCGACCATTCGTTGCGTAATGAGCGTAGCTAATTGTCTAGCAACGAAATTATTTTGATCATTACAAAAAGTGAGATATTTCGCAATGAAAGTTGATTTTCGTGTAAAAGCATATATTATTTAGCAACGAAATATATTGTTGCTAATTTATTAAGAAATTATTACTGAAAACCAACTTTCGTTGCAAAATCCTTATAATTGGCAACGAAAATAACTTTTTTTTGTCAACAAATATGAAATTTCGTTGCGGTTGAGATACTTTTGTCGACAGTATCTGTCGTTGCTGAACAGTATGAAAATTATTGCCTTAACTGGTTTTCGTTGCTCATTGTATACTTTTTGGCAACGATTTTTGTTACTAAATGTACAAAATATATCAGTCATGTATTATTTTGCTACGAGATTTTTCGTTGTCGTTAGTTTTGTTATGGATAATTATGACCAATTAACAACAATAATGTTCGATGCTGATTATTTTTTGAGAGCAACAAAAGTTGTCGATTAGCAACGAAACTATACGTTGTCGTTTGCTTTTTATGTGCAACGAAAGTTGTTATGACTAGCAACGATATAAATGTTGTCTTTTTCTTTGTTACGTAACGAATATCAAAATTATTTTACAAATAAAATAAATAATGGCTCAATGACCCCATAACAAATTATGACAGAAGTACAAAAAATTTGAATATTAATAATTAAATAAAATCATCTGATATATGATCATTCATCATCTGTACAATCAACTATCTAAATAATTTGTTGGGGCACATGTATAAAGTTGACGCCTTTGCAACAAACTACCCATGAAATACCAAAACACTACCTAACTAGGGAAATGACTGTTCAGTCCAGTACACACAAGGATGACTGCTACTCGCTTTCACAACATTTAGAGCATGAGTGCACAAGGTGGAGGGATTACCAAAATTCAAAGGCTTCAAGAGATACTTCATCATCAAGGTCCTTATTGACATACAACATCTATTCAATTGCATTCATCATGTATGGTTGTAGTCATATGAATAAAGAAAGATGAAGAGTGTGACGCCCCCAAAATAGGTATACAACACCCATTCTGAGTCGCCAAATACATGGTACAGAAAGCAAACTACAACTTCAATAATACAATTGTCGTGCAAAATACGACAACACATACTGTGAGTTTAAATACAACTATTGTCTTCTGGACAATATCCACACTCAAATAAATCCTCATTACAATTATTCAAACACTATTTTACAGAAATAGTGAGGACTGCTAAAATATCTTTCTAGAACCATCACTCCATACCCCGACTAGATCCTGCTATGTTCTCACCTCCTGAGAAGAAAAATGGAACAAAAAGGAAAATGGTGAGCTCAACTAGCCCAGTAAAGAATATTATGACTAAGATAATATACAACAAATTATCGTTAGTCTTCAACAGGGAAAAATCTGATAGAATATAATCGACAACAAGTTTTAGATCAACAACTGCAACGGAAACAGCAAACCATTAGAAGAGTCAAGTAGAGAAAGAATTCTACTATCTTCTAAGATTTAAAAGTCCATCATCAATATTTTATCCCTGTAACATCAATTAATAATCATCTTTATCCAAATATTCATCTTTGCACTACAGGCCAAAGATATTCATTTGTATCACCTGTCAGTCATGTTCATCTCAACACCTGTTCATCTTTACACTACAGGCCAAAGATATTCATCAAGTAATCATACATATTTGCACTACAGGCCAAAGATATTCAGTAATATCATCATTTAGGACCGAGGATGATGAAAAATATCTTAAAGAGAACGAATCCAGTGAGACAGAAGGACAAATATTAGGGATTCGTATAACAGTTTATCCAAGATCAATAATACTTCATAATAATCAATTATGGAGCAGAATTCAAAAATAAAGATCAAAACATGGATACAATCAAAGATAGTAACCATAATAGACATCTTGGACAAAAAGGGAAAATTTTTATTTTTCGATGAATAGTACCGTATTCGTGAATAGTACCGTATACGTGAATAGTGCCGTATACGTGAATAGTAATCCCGACACAAAAAGTTCTAAATTTGATAAAAACTCATATCAATATTTCAGCATAATGATATTGAAGAAAATAATATCATTAAGAAGAAAATAATATCCCTTACCTCAAAATATCAGTACTTCTGGTCGAAATACCGATATAAGGCTGAAAGAAACTTGCTCTGATGAATACAAACTCTCAAAGTATCTAAATACTCACAAAATACACTCAATAATCTAGAGAGAGAAAGAGAGAAAACTTGTTTCTGGTGTGATTTTCAATTCTAACTTAGCTCTCTATTTATAAGAAAATGTTAGCACGCCGAAGCAGACTTAACCTGCAACCTGATGGCTTTACCTGCTACTATTCCCACCCGCCACATTTGAATAAAAATCTCAGCACATTTCTTCACCAACCAAGAGTGGGGCCCACCAATTCTAGAATTTTCCATCAAAATGATAAACTCCGAAAATTCAACAATTTCTGAACCAGTCATCTCGTAAAATTCGTAATAAATCATACGTTCATTTTTAACGGTTCAAAATTTGTGGACATATACTCAACTTATATATGTATAACATATCCAAAAATTACCACGATCCAACGGTCGGATTAAAAATTATAACCCCCGCAAAATATCTCAAAAATCCTGATTTTTAATACCTCCATTCCGACAAAAATACTGATAAATATCTCAACATTAACTCCTTTATTTTTAACCACAAAAATATATCCCTCATTTATATCCACATAAAATAAATATTTCCTTATCATATGAATCAATAATTAACTATTCACAAATAATATTACAGAATCACATTTATAACAACTAGGCCGTTCCCAGGAAAGAGGGGGCTTTCCAATAAGGATTTCTCCTTACTGGCGCGCAATTAGATGACCAAACCTCTCATTAGACAGAACTTTCTAGACATTGCCAATAATGTTATCTAATAATATTATTCAAATAATATTAATTATTGATCTGATAATGGAAAATACTGTGCAGTAACAATTATTGAAACAACAATAATATAAAATATCAACGCAGCAATTATTGAATCAATAAAATAAAATATTGAACAATAACTACTGTAACAATTATTGAGTAGTGCCTTCTTACGTAAGAATCAATAATTGGTGCAATACCGTGTGCTACTGTATTTTAACCACCGGGTATTCCAACAGTATTAACGGTAACAACTACGCCGTTATTTATAAATAACTTATACTTGTCGTTTTCTTCATCCAATCGCTTTCCGTTATGGGGCCCACACAAGGCTGCGCCGTCGTACGAATATTCCCCGACAGCAAGAATATTCCACGACCAAACGAATATTCCCCGACAAAATGAATATTTTATAACCACTTGCTTATTTTGCAAAATTTGCACATTTCACCCATAACCAAAGTATTATATCAAATTAACACCTTATTATTCACAATAATATTTAGAGAAAATTTGATTTTATTCATTAATAAGTTGGGGTCTTACAACCTCCCCTCCTTATGAAATTTCGTCCTCGAAATTGACGTACGTACCTGATGTTTCAAAAAGGTGAGGATACCTCGCTTTCATTTATGATTCCAACTCCTAGGTCATTTCTTCAATAGCATGGTTTCTTCACAAAACCTTAACTTGTGGTATCACCTTCGTGCGTAGGACATGCTCTTTCCTATCCAAGATCTTAACAGGTACCTCCTCGTACGTTAAATCTTCAGTTATCTCGTCTGGTTCTAACTCAATAATGTGGTTCGGGTTTTTAACATATTTACGAAGCATAGATATATGAAAAATATTATAAACACGAGACATGCTTGGAGGTAATGCGAGTCTATATGCCACATTTCCAATTCGCTCAAGAATCTCAAATGGACCAACAAATCTTAGATTGAGCTTTCCTCTCTTCCCAAATCTTTTAACTCCCATCCATGGTGCAAAACGTAATAATACATGATCCCCAATATTAAATTCCACGTCCTTCCGATGAAGAACCGCATAACTCTTTTGTCGATCCTGTGCCGTTTGTATACGTTGTCGAATCGTTTGGATCTTCTCTGTAGTAATGCGTATCAACTCTGGTCCCAACAATGTTGCTTCACCCACCTCGTCCCAGCATACTGGAGAACGACATTTTCTTCCATACAACGCCTCGAATTTTGCCACACCTATGCTCGCCTGATAACTGTTGTTGTAGGAGAATTCTACCAATGGTAGGTACTTATCCCAACTCCCTTTGAGATCTAGGACACAAAGTCTTAATAGATCTTCAAGAGTTTGAATAGTCCTCTCTGATTGTCCGTCCGTTTGAGGATGGTATGCTGAACTGAATCGTAAATCTGTGCCCATAGCTTTCTGCAAGCTAACCCAAAATCGTGAAGTGAATCTTGGGTCACGATCTGAAACTATGGATACTGGCATGCCATGCAATCTCACAATCTCATTCACGTACATAATAGCAAGACGTTCAAGGGAATAAGTCTCACGTATCGGCAAGAAATGAGCGAACTTGGTTAATCTATCAACAATAACCCAAATCGCATCTATGCCTTGAGAAACCTTGGGAAGACCTATAACAAAATCCATAGTAATGTGTTCCCACTTCATTTTAGAATCTCAAGTGGTTGTAATGGACCCTTTGGTACTTGATGCTCCGCTTTTACACGTTGACAAGTTAAACATCTCGAGATAAACTCCGCGATCCCTCTTTTCATATTGCTCCACCAAAATGTATGTCAAAGATCGTGATACATTTTGGTACTCCCAAGATGGATTGCAAACGGTGTGTTGTGTGCCTCCATCATTATTCTATGCTTCAAGTCAAAATCGTTAGGAACACAAAGTCTGGAGTTGACTCGAAGTATTCCTTCTTCATCGATTCTTGCTTCTGGAATAGCACCTTCTTGCACTTTCTTCTTCATACGCATCAACTCCATGTCCGTAGCTTGAGCAGCTTTAACTTTATCGATTAAAGTCGGTTCTACTCGTATATTTGATATCATCACGTGGGTACTTGGAGCCTTCATCTCTATCTCCATCCTTTGCAAGTCATACAAAATGAGCCTTTGTGTTAATAACATTGCACTCTTACCCGCATATGATCTTCTACTTAATGCGTCAGCTACTACGTTTGCTTTTCCAAGATGATATTGGATGGTATGATCGTAATCTTTCAACAGCTCGAGCCAACGTCGCTGCCGCATGTTGAGTTCCTTTTGGGTGAAGAAATATTTGAGGCTTTTATCATCTGTATAGATCTCCACTTTCTCCCCATACAGGTAGTGTCTCCAGATCTTCAACGCAAAAATGACTGCTGCCAACTCCAAATCATGAGTAGGATAATTCCTCTCATATTCTTTGAGTTATCGTGAGGCGTAGGCTATGACTTTCCCATGTTGCATGAGAACACATCCTAACCCTTTGCCTGAAGCATCGCTGTAGATAACAAATCCATCCGAACCAGATGGTATTGTCAGAACAGGTGCCGAAATGAGTCTCCTCTTGAGTTCTTGGAAACTCTTCTCGCATTCCTCACTCCATACGAATTTTGTATCTTTCCGAGTCAGCTGAGTTAACGGAGTAGCGATTCGAGAAAATCCTTCCATAAATCTCCGATAATAACCAGCTAAGCCCAGAAAGCTACGTACTTTGGTTACCGACTTCGGTTGCTCCCAACTTTGTATGGCTTCAATCTTCGCCGGGTCGACAGATACTCCATGTTTTGACACCACGTGCCCAAGGAATGCTACTTCCTCAAGCCAGAACTCGCATTTCTTCAATTTGGCATATAGCTTATTTTCACGAAGCCTTTGCAATACCAGCTTCAAATGGCGCTCATGATCTTCACGGCTTTTGGAATAGATGAGGATGTCATCAATAAAGACAACAACGAACTGATCCAAATATTCTTTTAATACACGGTTCATCATATCCATGAAGGCAGCAGGAGCATTAGTCAATCCAAAAGACATGACTAAGAATTCATAATGCCCGTACCGAGTTCTGAAGGCAGTCTTTGGAATATCCTCAGTTTTAATTGTAAGACCCCGAATTTTATGAAATAAAAGTATTCAATTTTTCTTATAATTACTATTCAGTAAATGGTTAAATTGATAAAAGTTTAAAGTTATGGGGTGAAATGTGAATTTTTTTTAAAATAAGCAAGTGGTTATAAAATAATCATTGTTGTCGGGGGAATATTCGTTTGGTCGTGGAATATTCTTTCTGTTGGGGAATATTCGTACGACGGCGCAGCTATTTGTGGGCCCCATAACGAATAACTGTCGGGTGAAGAAAACGACAAATTTGAGTTTTTACAAATAACGGCGTAGTTGTTACCGTTAACACTGTTGGAATACCCGGTGGTTAAAATACAGTATCACACGGTATTGCACCAATTATTAATTCTTACGTAAGAAGGCACTACTCAATAATTGTTACAGTAGTTACTGTTTAATATTTTATTTTATTGATTCAATAATTGTTGCGTTGATATTTTATATTATTGTTGTTTCAATAATTGTTGCTACACAGTATTTTTCTTTATCAGATCAATAATTCATATTATTTGAATAATATTATTAGATAACATTATTGGCAATGTCTAGAAAGTTCTGTCTAAGGAGAGGTTTGGTCATCTAATTGCGCGCCAGTAAGGAGAAATCCTTATTGGAAAGCCCCCTCTTTCCTGGGACGGCCTGGTTGTCATAAATGTGATTCTGTAATATTATTTGTGAATAATTAATTATTGATTCATATGATAAGGAAATATTTGTATTATGTGGATATAAATGAGGGATATATTTTTGTGGTTAAAAACGAAGGAGTTAATGTTGATGTTTTTATCAGTATTTTTGTCGGAATGGAGGTATTAAAAATCAGGATTTTTGAGATATTTTGCGAGGGTTATAATTTTTAATCCGACCGTTGGATCGTGGTAATTTTTAGATATGTTATACATATATAAGTTGAGTATATGTCCACAATTTTTGAACCGTTAAAAATGAACGTATGATTTGTTATGAATTTTAAGATGTGGCTGATTCGAAAATCAGGTTATAAATCATTTTTGGTAAAAAATTCTAGAATTGGTGGGCCCCACTTGTGGTTGGTGAAGAAATATGCTGAATTATATTTTAAATGTGGTGGGTGGGAATAGTAGCAGGTAAAACCATCAGGTTGCAGGTCAAGCCTACTAAAATTTTCCTATAAATAGAGGGCTAAGTTAGAATTGAAAATCACACCAGAATTCATAAGTTTTCTCTCTTTCTCTCTCTAGATTATTGAGTGTAATTTGTGAGTATTTAGATACTCTGTGAGTTTTTATTCATCAGTGCAAGTTTCCTTCAGCCTTATACCGATCAGAAGTACTGCTCTTTTGAGGTAAGGGATAGTAATGGATTTTAAGGGTTGTTATGTTTTTCAGTTTCGTAATTTTTCTGACCTTTAAAAATTCTGGAAAAATTTGAAATGATATTTTGATGAGTTTTCTTGATTGCATCCAAAAATGGTGATTTTTGGATGTATAGATTGAGAGTTATGAATTTTATGAGAAAAGACTATTTAAAAAGTAACCGCTTATAACTTCTTGTGGTTAACTCCAAAATTGATAAAATTTTTATTGGGAGTACATGTATATGATAGGAGTATACTCTGTGAATTTCAGAATTTTTGGACAAAAGTACAATTTTTGATAAATGTCTAAATATTCGGCTATTTTGGCCATATAAAAAATAGTAAATGACTTTTAAAAATTCTGAAAAAAATATATGTTCACTATGGGACTATATTATGCTAAATCCCAGAAAAGAAATATTTTTGGAACTGATTTGGTATTTTTCATGAAAATAGTCTAGTTATGAGTAGATGAATTAAATATGTTATGTGAAGTAAGAAAATTGAAAAATAGGATTTTATGACTTGAGAATTCTATATGAGATATATACAGATTTTTGATGAGGGTTTAGGTTATTGGTGATGAAATCTTATGAGTTTGGCATTTTGTAATGATTAAATGCATTATTTTAGTAAAGTATAAACAATTAAAATAAATTGTTTATAAATTTAAGAAATGTTATTCTTTCAATATCATTATACCGAAATATTGGTATGGATTTTATTGTAGAATTTCTACCCTTTTGAGTCGGGGTTACTATTCACGAGTTACTATTCATGAGTTACTATTCACGAGTTACTATTCACGAGTTACTATTCATGGGTTACTATTCACGAGTTACTATTCATGACAAAATTGGTTTTTTTTTCTGACCAAATTATAGTTGAGTTATGAATATTACTCTTGAGATTAAATCTATATGTTGATTATATTGTTTTTATTATCATATATAATATTTTTATAACCCTGATGTTGAATTTTTCTTTCACTTGAGTGTAAAGATGGGTAAATTATTGGTATGATCATGACTGAAAAATGTCTTTGGCCTGTAGTGCAAAGTTGAATTGTGACTGGTATGATCATGACCATTGAATTTATAATTGAATATCTTTAGCTTAAGTATAAAGATGAATTGATCAACATGGTTATAATTATTGTTTATATAAATTCTGAAATGATTATATATTTCTTTGAGATATGAATATATTTGGCCTGTAGTGCAAATATAAACTGTTGATGAATATCTTTGTTCTGTAGCGCAAAGATAAATTATTGATGAATATCTTTGGCCTGTAGTGTAAAGATGAATTATTGATGAATATCTTTGGCCTGTAGTACAAAGATGAATTGTTGATGAATATCTTTGGGCCGTAGTGCAAAGATGACATGTTGTTGATTATTTTTGGCCATTAGTGCAAAGATGAACAGGTGTTGAGATGAACATGACCAACTGGTGATACAAGTGAATATCTTTGGCCGTGGTGCAAAGATGAAGTTATTAGTATGATTATGAACAAGAAATGTGATTTGGTGTAACCATGATCTTTGATGTTTCAGGAAAAGATAGGTGATGAAAATTATCTTCGTCCTGGATGAGAAGAGGAATTTAGAACTACAGTTATGATTATGAGTTATTCATATGATTGTGGACCAGGATTGTTGATTGATGTTACAGGGATAAAACATTGTTGGTGGATTTCTAACATGGAGAAGATAATAGACTTTATAGTCTATTTGACTCTTCTAATGGATTGCTCGTTCCGCTGCAACTATGGTTGAAATTTTTATCATTTACCATATGTTCTAAATCTCTGATTTATTATTGATGAAGGCTATTGATAATTTAATTATCTTTAGTCATGATATTCTTTACTGAGCTAGTTGTGCTCACCCTTTTGCTTCACAATTCCTTTCAGGTAATAAGAGTGTAGCTGGGTCGAGCGAGGGTAACGGGGAAATAGAACGGTGGTCTCTAGCTGTGGATGTTCTCCTGAAGCAGTATAGAAAAGTTCATTTAGTAGTTTTATTTGGTGAATCCAATAGGGTAAGGTGTACCCAACGTTGGAAGGGTGGTTTGCCACTATCATACAAGATGTCTAACGACATACAACCTCGTGTCATCATAAGACAGGGATGTGCTCATCCACTTGCTGAGTATATATACGAGCACTACCTATATAATCTTGGTGTTTGTTTGAAGTATAATTCTCAATTAGAGACAGTAGAGATAATGATATGTCAAGAGAAGACTCACCATTGGGAAGAATATGATAGTAATCTTCTCGTTTTTCTTTGGGGTCTATTGGGTCAACCAAGGATAATTCTGTGGCCATATGATATCTATCATAACCTAGACGCATGGCCTCCCATGTACGAAGGTTTCCTTGAGCACTTCCCAAAGATTCTAATTTCTAAAACAGTTTTTGACTATACCTTTATGTAAGGTGTCATTGTGAGGTGATGTCCACAGTTGGAACATGAGTCACATTTGGTATATATTTGTATCCAAACTCACAGCATATGTGTTGTTGTATTTTGCACGACAATTGTTGTAATAAAGTTGTAGTTGTTTTCTGTACCATGTATTTGGCGACTCAGAATAGGTTGGATGGAATGGACCTATTTTGGGGTTGTCACATTTGGTATCAGAGCTTAGGGATATGATCTCTGGCGGAGATCGGGGAATACAACTAGGAGGGGAGAGATGAGTAAATCCTTCGCTAGTGTGTCCTACCTAAGCTTATTTGTTGGTCAGTCATAATATTGGGATATTATGTGATATGTTAATTTGTTTAATTAACCCTTGTTTTATGGCAGTATTTGAGAATGGCAGCTGAGAATGCTAACAATGGAGTAAATGAGACTATGGGGATACCTCTAATCACTAACCGTGATAATGTGATGTCAGGCGAAGAAAGAATTAGAGATATCCATGTGGTGAGTGAAGAATTGATAGTTGCACCCGAGATAGTTGCAGAGGTAACAGTTGAGACTGAGGAAGAAGAGGAAGAAGAAGTACCTGTGGAGAGTTTATTAGAGGTATTATATGATCAAAATGTAGAATTTTGAAATCGTATTCATGAGTTAGAAGAGCAGGCAGAAGAACGACAGGCGGTCGTGGAACAAAAGGATGCAACAATTCAAGCTTGTGTTACCCGATATGTGATGCTTGAACAGAAGCATTCTTTGGCAGAGTATAAGATGATAAAAATGGAATCTGAGCTGAAAGAAGAAAAAACTGAACGAGTGAGAATAAGTGATGCATGGGCAAAAGCCGCACGACACGTGGATATTGTGGAAAGAGATGTTCGATCTAAGAAGGCTAAAATAGATGATATGAATTTCTCTTTTTGGAAAGCAATTGGGAGAACCCAACATCGAGTTTTGAATTACCCTGTACATAGCGGTCAATCTGAATCCGATATGGATTGAAGATTGATGATTCAGATCATGAATGAGGAGTACGAAGAGGCAGTTGAGGGAGGAATGTGTCCTATAGAAAAGTATATTCCAACGGTAATGATGATGCCAAATGCTGCTCCAGACAAGTCAAAGCCAAGTAGTTCGAGGGATGACGGTTGTCATGACTTTCCAACAAATGAGGAACCCAAATGAAGTTATTATGGGAGATGAGCAATGGAGAAATCATGATGATCTGAGAGATAGAATCTGAAATGGAAGCAAGGTATTCTCAACTCTTCGAAATACCAGGTACGTAAATTTCGGAGACGAAATTTCATAAGAAGGGGAGATTGTAAGACCCCGAATTTTATGAAATAAAAGTATTCAATTTTTCTTATAATTACTATTCAGTAAATGGTTAAATTGATAAAAGTTTAAAGTTATGGGTGAAATGTGAATTTTTTTTTAAAATAAGCAAGTGGTTATAAAATAATCATTGTTGTCGGGGAATATTCGTTTGTTCGTGGAATATTCTTTCTGTCGGGGAATATTCGTACGACGGCGCAGCTATTTGTGGGCCCCATAACGAATAACTGTCGGGTGAAGAAAACGACAAATTTGAGTTTTTACAAATAACGGCGTAGTTGTTACCGTTAACACTGTTGGAATACCCGGTGGTTAAAATACAGTAGCACACGGTATTGCACCAATTATTGATTCTTACGTAAGAAGGCACTACTCAATAATTGTTACAGTAATTACTGTTCAATATTTTATTTTATTGATTCAATAATTGTTGCGTTGATATTTTATATTATTGTTGTTTCAATAATTATTGCTGCACAGTATTTTCCTTTATCAGATCAATAATTCATATTATTTGAATAATATTATTAGATAACATTATTGGCAATGTCTAGAAAGTTCTGTCTAAGGAGAGGTTTGGTCATCTAATTGCGCGCCAGTAAGGAGAAATCCTTATTGGAAAGCCCCCTCTTTCCTGGGAACGGCCTGGTTGTCATAAATGTGATTCTGTAATATTATTTGTGAATAATTAATTATTGATTCATATGATAAGGAAATATTTATTTTATGTGGATATAAATGAGGGATATATTTTTGTGGTTAAAAATGAAGGAGTTAATGTTGATATTTTTATCAGTATTTTTGTCGGAATGGAGGTATTAAAAATCAGGGTTTTTGAGATATTTTGCGGGGGTTATAATTTTTAATCCGACCGTTGGATCGTGGTAATTTTTGGATATGTTATACATATATAAGTTGAGTATATGTCCACAAATTTTGAACCGTTAAAAATGAACGTATGATTTGTTATGAATTTTAAGAGGTGGTTGATTCGGAAATCAGGTTATAAATCATTTTTGGTAGAAAATTCTAAAATTGGTGGGCCCCACTTGTGGTTGGTGAAGAAATGTGCTGAATTATATTTCAAATGTGGTGGGTGGGAATAGTAGCAGGTAAAGCCATCAGGTTGCAGGTCAAACCTACTAAAATTTTCCTATAAATAGAGGGCTAAGTTAGAATTGAAAATCACACCAGAAACATAAGTTTTCTCTCTTTCTCTCTCTAGATTATTGAGTGTAATTTTGTGAGTATTTAGATACTCTGTGAGTTTCTATTCATCAGTGCAAGTTTCCTTCAGCCTTATACCGATCAGAAGTACTGCTCTTTTGAGGTAAGGGATAGTAAGGAATTTTAAGGGTTGTTATGTTTTTCAGTTTCGTAATTTTTCTGACCTTCAAAAATTTTGGAAAAATTTGAAATGATATTTTGATGAGTTTTCTTGATTGTGTCCAAAAATGGTGATTTTTGGATGTATAGATTGAGAGTTATGAATTTTATGAGAAAAGACTATTTTAAAAGTAACCGCTTATAACTTCTTGTGGTTAACTCCAAAATTGATGAAATTTTTATTGGGAGTACATGTATATTATAGGAGTATACTCTGTGAATTTCAGAATTTTTGGACAAAAGTACAATTTTTGATAAATGTCTAAATATTCGGCTGTTTTGGCCATATGAAAAATAGTAAATGACTTTTAAAAATTCTGAAAAAATATATGTTCACTATGGGACTATATTATGCTAAATCCCAGAAAAGAAATATTTTTGGAACTGATTTGGTATTTTTCATGAAAATGGTCTAGTTATGAGTAAATGAATTAAATATGTTATGTGAAGTAAGAAAATTGAAAAATAGGATTTTATGACTTGAGAATTCTATATGAGGTATATGCAGATTTTTGATGAGGGTTTTGGTTATTGTGATGAAATCTTATGAGTTTGGCATTTTGGAATGATTAAATGCATTATTTAGTAAAGTATAAACAATTAAAATAAATTGTTTATAAATTTAAGAAATGTTATTCTTTCAATATCATTATACCGAAATATTGGTATGGATTTTATTGTGAAATTTCTATTTTTTTGAGTGGGGTTACTATTCACGAGTTACTATTCACGAGTTACTATTCACGAGTTACTATTCATGGATTACTATTCATGAGTTACTATTCATGACAAAATTGGTTTCTTTTTCTGACCAAATTATAGTTGAGTTATGAATATTACTCTTGAGATTAAATCTATATGTTGATTATATTGTTTTTATTATCATATATAATATTTTTATAACCCTGATGTTGAATTTCTCTTTCACTTGAGTGTAAAGATGGGTAAATTATTGGTATGATCATGACTAGGGTTCTCTTTGGCCTGTAGTGCAAAGTTGAATTGTTACTGGTATGATCATGACCATTGAATTTATAATTGAATATCTTTAGCTTAAGTGCAAAGGTGAATTGATCAACATGGTTATAATTATTGTTTATATAAATTCTGAAATGATTATATATTTCTTTGAGATATGAATATATTTGGCCTGTAGTGCAAATATGAACTGTTGATGAATATCTTTGGCCTGTAGTGCAAAGATAAATTATTGATGAATATCTTTGGCCTGTAGTGCAAAGATGAATTATTGATGAATATCTTTGGCCTGTAGTACAAAGATGAATTGTTGATGAATATCTTTGGACCGTAGTGCAAAGATGACATGTTGTTGAATATCTTTGGCCATTAGTGGAAAGATGAACAGGTGTTGAGATGAACATGACCAACTGGTGATACAAGTGAATATCTTTGGCCGTGGTGCAAAGATGAAGTTATTAGTGTGATTATGAACAGGAAATGTGATTTGGTGTAACCATGATCTTTGATGTTTCAGGTAAAGATAGGTGATGAAAATTATCTTCGTCCTGGATGAGAAGAGGAATTTAGAACTACAGTTATGATTATGAGTTATTCATATGATTGTGGACCAGAATTGTTGATTGATGTTACAGGGATAAAACATTGTTGGTGGATTTTTAACATGGAGAAGATAATAGACTTTATAGTCTATTTGACTCTTCTAATGGATTGCTCGTTCCGCTGCAACTATGGTTGAAATTTTTATCATTTACCATATGTTCTAAATCTCTGATTTATTATTGATGAAAGCTATTGATAATTTAATTATCTTTAGTCATGATATTCTTTACTGAGCTAGTTGTGCTCACCCTTTTGCTTCACAATTCCTTTCAGGTAATAAAAGTGTAGCTGGGTCGAGCGAGGGTAACGGGGAAATAGAACGGTGGTCTCTAGCTGTGGATGTTCTCCTGAAGCAGTATAGAAAAGTTCATTTAGTAGTTTTATTTGGTGAATCCAATAGGGTAAGGTGTACCCAACGTTGGAAGGGTGGTTTGCCACTATCATACAAGATGTCTAACGACATACAAACTCGTGTCATCATAAGACAAGGATGTGCTCATCCACTTGCTGAGTATATATACAAGCACTACCTATATAATCTTGGTGTTTGTTTGAAGTATAATTCTCAATTAGAGACAGTAGAGATAATGATATGTCAAGAGAAGACTCACCATTGGGAAGAATATGATAGTAATCTTCTCGTTTTTCTTTGGGGTCTATTGGGTCAACCAAGGATAATTCTGTGGCCATATGATATCTATCATAACCTAGACGCATGGCCTCCCATGTACGAAGGTTTCCTTGAGCACTTCCCAAAGATTCTAATTTCTAAAACAGTTTTTTGACTATACCTTTATGTAAGGTGTCATTGTGAGGTGATGTTCACAGTTGGAACATGAGTCACATTTGGTATATATTTGTATCCAAACTCACCGCAGATGTGTTATTGTATTTTGCACGACAATTGTTGTAATAAAGTTGTAGTTGTTTTCTGTACCATGTATTTGGCGACTCAGAATAGGTTGGATGGAATGGACCTATTTTGGGGTTGTCACATTAATCTTCAGCTGATGATATTCAGAACGAAGATCGATCTTTGAAAAGAATTGTGCTCCTTGTAATTGGTCAAACAGGTCATCAATGCGAGGTAGCGGATACCTATTCTTGATAGTGACATGATTCAATTCTCGATAGTCGATATAAAGTCGCATACTCCCGTCTTTCTTCTTTACGAATAACACAGGAGCACCCCAAGGAGATGTACTAGGACGAATAAAACCGATGTCCAACAACTCCTGTAGTTGGACTTTTAACTCCTGAAGTTCAATAGGAGCCATTCGATATGGGGTTTTAGAAATGGGCTTTGTACCGGGTTCAAGGTCAATAAAGAATTCAACTTCACGTTCTGGGGTAGACCAGGAAGTTCTTCAGGAAATACATCGGGAAAATCTCTAACAATAGAACTATTATTCAAATCTGACTTGTCTTTGTTCAAATCCATAACATGGGCTAAGAAAGCTTGACATCCGTTTTTTCAATAAACGAATAGCTTTGTGGCTTGATATGACAGTGACTGATTTTAGTGGTTTAGTAGTTTGAATTCGTATGACAGGTTGGTTAGGAATATGAAAACTAACAACCTTACGAAAACAATCAATTTAGCATGATGAGTGGTTAACCAATCAATTCCTAAAATCACATCAAAAGCAAGTATCTTTAAAGAGATAAGATCAACATGTAATGTGATAGTGCCAACTTGGATCATGCAAGATTTATAAACTGTAGATGTAACGAAGGTTTCACCCAACGAGTTTCAACAGATAAGTTAAAGTCCAATTTCTCCGGAGTCAAGTTTAAACGTTGAGCACAAGCAGGAGAGATAAAAGAATGGGTAGAACCGGTATCTAGTAAAGTATAAACTTCGCAAAAATTTAAGATTAGCTTACCCGTGATCACCTCGTTCGGGTTTCTCGCGTTTTGGCCAGTCACGACAAACGCCATTCCAGGAACCGCTGATTTCAACTTATCCGGGACAACTTTTGGAGTCACCATCCCCGCTGAACTTAGTTTTGCTACAGAACACTCTCGAGCTATATGACCCTCCTTTCCACAGTTATAACATACCTTAGATTGTTGTGGGCAGTTTGGGCTGATATGTCCCTCTTTCTCACATTTGTAACATACGACCGGTGGTCGTTCTCCTCCCCTGGAAACAGTTGATATTTGTGCTGACGTCTTCACGTTATCATTGTTGCACCTTCTCTTCTTGAAATCTCCTCCCGAATTGCTCCTTCTATTATCACGACCACGATTACTACCAGAGTGGTTACCGCTTTTGTCCGAATATTTTCCTCCCTGCTAGTTTTCATTGCTTCGATGACTGCCACCACCGGTATGACCCTGGTTGTGGTCCCTCGGTTGCACATACTCATTATCTCGCTCTAATAATTGAGCCCTGTTTACAATATCTGAATATAAAGAAAATTTATGAGAGATAAGATATTGCCGAATCTCGGGTTTTAGACCTCTCAGAAACATCCTTGTCATTCGTTCCTCATTTTCTACCAAATGAGGTGCAAACCTGGATAAATCTGCAAACTTCGCCTCGTACTGGGACACCGTCATGTTGTTTTATTCCAGTCTGATAAACTCCACCTCCTTCATATGACGAATACTTTCAGAAAAGTACTTGTCATTGAACAGTTTTTGAAATGTTTCCCAGGACATGTTGAGTGCGTCAGGCTGGGTACGCTTCACAGACTCCCACCAGTAGTCTGCTTCACCGCGGAACATAAAGGTGGCGAATGGAACCTTCTGTTCCTCCGTGCATCCCAAGACATCGAATATCTTGGTAATTTGCTTGACCCATGTTTCCGCCATGATCGGATTCGGCTTTCCCTTAAATTCTGGTGGTCCCAATTCTTTGAACGACTTAGCTGTGACAAACCGCGCGTTGTTATCATTTCCACTTGTATTCTGCACACGAGTCTCCCTCGTCTGATTTTGCATGAACTGCAAAAAGCTCCTAAACATTCCATCATTCATCGTTTGCTCGGTAACGTTGTTTAATGGTTCAAAATTTGTGGACATATACTCAACTTATATATGTATAACATATCCAAAAATTACCACGATCCAACGGTCGGATTAAAAATTATAACCCCCGTAAAATATCTCAAAAACCCTGATATTTAATACCTCCATTCCGACAAAAATACTGATAAAAACGTCAACATTAACTCCTTCATTTTTAACCACAAAAATATATTCCTCATTTATATTCACATAAAATAAATATTTCCTTATCATATGAATCAATAATTAATTATTCACAAATAATATTACAGAATCACATTTATGACAACCAGGCCGTTCCCAGGAAAGAGGGGGCTTTCCAATAAGGATTTCTCCTTATTGGCGCGCAATTAGATGACCAAACCTCTCCTTAGACAGAACTTTCTAGACATTGCCAATAATGTTATCTAATAATATTATTCAAATAATATTAATTATTGATCTGATAATGGAAAATACTGTGCAGTAACAATTATTGAAACAACAATAATATAAAATATCAACGCAGCAATTATTGAATCAATAAAATAAAATATTGAACAGTAACTACTGTAACAATTATTGAGTAGTGCCTTCTTACGTAAGAATCAATAATTGGTGCAATACAGTGTGCTACTGTATTTTAACCACCGGGTATTCCAACAGTATTAACGGTAACAACTACGCTGTTAATTATAAACAACTTATACTTGTCGTTTTCTTCATCCAAGCGCTTTCCGTTATGGGGCCCACACAAGGCTGCGCCGTCGTACGAATATTCCCCGTCAGCAAGAATATTCCACGACCAAACGAATATTCCCCGACAAAATGAATATTTTATAACCACTTGCTTATTTTGCAAAATTTGCACATTTCACCCATAACCAAAGTATTATATCAAATTAACCCCTTATTATTCACGATAATATTTAGAGAAAATTTGATTTTATTCATTAATAAGTTGGGGTCTTACAAAGGATGGGGTACAAGTACTATGAAAGGTGTTAAATATATGAAATTAGAGAAATTATTTTAGTTTCTTTGTTTGAACACACAGATGAATTCCTTACTAGCAGAAAACAATATACACTTGAGAGTATTAAACCTTTTGTGGATAATGAGAAGCAAAATTACCATTTATATCTCTTTTTGGAATCACAATGGCAAAACACATTTATACTTATTTGCTCGCTCTTAACTATGTTTGACTGAGCAAAATCCATTAGTCTTGATCCTATCAGCTTTTGGATCTGCAAATAGTTGATAATCCACTATTATGAACAATCATGCAACTATAAAGGTGACAATAAGCAGTAAACACTAAACTAACATGAGACAAGATGAACACTGTGACGCCCCCAAAATAGGTATACATCACCCATTCTCAGTCGCCAAATACATGGTATTGAATACAACTACTAACTTAAATATACAACATGAGCTGTGAGTTTTAATGTGACGTCCCCAAAATTAGGTATACATCACCCATCTTGGGTCGCCAGATACATGGTACTGAATACAAATACAACTTAATAATACAACTGTCGTGTACAATACGACTAAACATAATCTGTGAGTTTGAATACAAATATTATCTTCTAGAGAGTATTCATACTCAAAAGGAGTCCTCATTACAATTATTATCACACTATTTCACAGAATAGTGAGGACTACTAATGCTATCCTCTGGACCATCACTCTGTTTCCTGACTCGTCCCAGCTATATTCTCATTTCCTGAAGAGAACAGTGAAAGAAAGGGTGAGCTCAACTAGCCCAGTAAGAAATATTATGACTAAGATAATGCAGAATAAATTATCATTAGCCTTCAACAGTGTTACACTGATAAAATATAATAGACATCAAGTTTAACTGCAGCGGAAAAAGTAATCCATTAAAAAAGTCAAGTAGAAAATAAACTCTACTATCTTTTATGATTTAAAAGGTTTTTCAACACTGTTATCGTTGGGACTCAGCTTAATAAAATAATCCACATCATCGAATCACCCTTGCACTACGGCCAAGGATATTCTTTAGTATCACGACCACAATTATTCATGCACTATGGGCCAAGAATATTTGTGTATTCATTAATGGTCATGATCATACCAACAACTGTCCATCAATGTACTACGGGCCAATGAGGACTTTTACCACTTTATTTGTAACATTACGGTCATGATTATACCGAATAATCCCTGGTCATAATCATACCAAGTCCATCTATGCACTACAGGCCACAGATGACTTTTAACATTTTATAAACATGAGGATGATGACAATGATATAAAAATTTAATAAAACAAGTTCAAGAATTAACAACGTCCAAATTGCCAACATGATACTGCTTTGTGGAGTAAAATTCAAGAATACTTAGAAGAATATTTTCATGAAAAGATACTGGATGAACCGCAATTATCAAGGATATTTCACTAATTTCATGGAGTATAGAAGTTAAAACTTAACCAACTGAGTATAATAACGAATGGAATAACAAAAGAAATCACCATGCATGCGATAGACCGCACAGACAGGTTATTCTAACAGAATAATTAATAATGGAACCAGGTCCGGCGTAAACGCACAGACAGGATATTCCGACAGAATAATAAACAATAGAACCAGGTCTGGCGTAAACGCACAGACAAGATATTCCGACAGAATAATAATAAATAGTGGAACCAGGTCCGGTGTAAAACACACAGACAGGATGTTCCAACAGAATAATAACAAGACGGAACCAGGTCCGGTGTAAAACACACAGACAGGATGTTTCAACAGAATAATAACAAGACGGAACCAGGTCCAGTGTAAAACACACAGATAGGATGTTCCAACAGAATAATAACAAGACGGAACCAGGTCCGGTGTAAAACACACAGACAGGATGTTCCAACAGAATAACAGAAGAATGTCACTAAGTATAGGGTAGACCACGTATACAGGATATTCCAACAGAATAATAAGAAATGAAATAACAAAAGTTCTCTTCATGAATAAGAAAGAATAACACCCCTTACCGTTTTAAAGAAGAGCTGAAATAAGGAAGTAGTTAAGTAGCAGAATACTTTTCTTCTCTCTCTCTATAGTTTCTCTCTCTAGAGTTCAGTGAATTCGTAAGAAATAATGAAGGAATGAGCTGCTATTTATAGAAAAATAGAATGCATAGTAACTAATCCATGAACGGTCCAGATTGATTACTTTAATCTGACGGTCCATATTTAAAGAAAAAACTTTTAAATAAAATATAATATATTCTATTTATAGAATAACTTTAATAAAGTAATCTGTTTTATATAAAAAGATGTTTCTGTTTTATTACATTAATAATACGAATAAAACAAAACGTCATTATCGCTAAATAATTCATATTATTAACTGACAA
Source organism: Panax notoginseng (assembly GCA_016801055.1). NCBI lineage: Eukaryota > Viridiplantae > Streptophyta > Magnoliopsida > Apiales > Araliaceae > Panax > Panax notoginseng. The sequence goes on along the minus strand of CM029015.1, from coordinate 209,659,969 downwards.
TAATTGAATCAAACTGAGTGACTTCTCACATAAGCATTAATAATCAATACCGTGTGCTACTATGCAACCATATGTATTACTGTACTTTTACTACCGAGTAGTTCAACAGTATCAATGGTAAAATTTCCGCCGTTATTTTTAATAAAATATTTTTGTCGTTTTCTCAATCCGATAATAATTCCGTTGTGGGGTCCACCAATGATTGTGCCGTTGTACGAATATTCCCTGTTAAAATGAATATTCCCCGACCAATCGAATATTATATAACAACTTGTGTACTTTACAAAATTTATAAATATTACCCACAACTATAACATTATATCAAATTAACTCCATAATATTCAAAAATGATATTTATAGAAAATTCATCTTTATTTATAAAAGTTGGGGTCTTACAACCTCCCCTTCTTATGAAATTTCGCCCTCAAAATTAGGGTACGTACCTGGTATGTCGAAGAGGTAAGGATACCTTGATTTTATTTCAGATTCTAACTCCCAAGTTATTTCCTCAACATCGTGGTTTCTCTACAAAACTTTGACTTGAGGTATAACCTTGGAGCGTAGAATATGTTCCTTCTTATCCAAGATTTGAACAGGAACTTCTTCATACGTCAAATCTTCTGCTATTTCGTCCGGTTCTAACTCAATAATGTGGTTCGGGTCTTCCACATATTTACGTAACATGGATATGTAAAAAATGTTATGAACACGAGACATACTTGGCGGTAAAGCGAGTCTATAAGCCACAGTTCCTACTCGATCAAGGATTAAAAATGGACCGATGAATCGAGGATTGAGCTTTTCTCTCTTTCTAAATCTCGTAACTCCTTTCCATGGAGCAACACGTAAGAACACATGATCTCCTATATCAAATTCCACATATTTTCGATGAAGATCAGCATAACTCTTTTGTCGATCTTGTGAGGTTTTTATACGTTGTCGGATCGTTTGAATCTTTTCTGTAGTCATACGTACCAACTCCGGTCCCAACAACGTTGCTTCACCCACCTCATCCCAGCATACTGGAGAACGACATTTTCTTCTATACAATGCTTTGAATGGAACCATGCCAATACTTGCTTGATAACTGTTGTTATAGGAAAACTCCACCAATGGTAAGAACTTGTCCCAACTTCCCTTGAAGTCAAGGACACAGAGTCTTAATAAATCTTCTAGAGTTTGAATAGTTCTCTCTGATTGTCCGTCTGTCTGAGGATGATATGCCAAACTATATCGTAAATCCGTGCCCATAGCTTTTTATAAACTAACCCAAAATCGTGAAGTGAATCTTGGGTCTCGATCAGAAACTATGGATACTGGCATACCATGCAGTCTTACAATCTCGTTTATGTACATACGAGCAAGACGTTCAAGTGTATAAGTTTCTCGTATCGGTAAGAAATGAGCAGACTTGGTCAATCTATCAACAATGACCCAAATCGCATCTATACCTTGAGAAACCTTAGGAAGACCGGTAACGAAATCCATGGTAATATGCTCCCACTTCCATTCTAGAATTTTAAGTGGTTGCAATGAACCTTTTGGTACTTGATGCTCAGCTTTGACTCGTTGACAAGTTAGACACCTTGAGATAAACAGCGCTATCTCTCTCTTCATATTGCTCCACCAAAATGTATGACGAAGATCATGATACATTTTAGTACTTCCAGGATGGATTGCAAACGATGTGTTGTGCGCCTCCATCATGATTTTATACTTTAAATCAGGGTTGCTAGGAACACAAAGTCTGGAGTTGACTCGAAGTATTCCTTCTTCATCGATTCTTCCTTCCGGCATAGCACCTTCTTGCACTTTCTTCCTCATACGCATCAGCTCCAGGTTTGTAGCTTGAGCAGCTTTAACTTTATCGATTAAAGTTGGTTCTACTCGTATATTCGCCATCATCACATGGGTCCCTGGAGTCTTTAACTCTATCTCCATCCTTTGCATGTCACACAAAATGGGCCTTTGTGTTGACAATATTGCACTCGTACTTGCATATGATCTTCTACTCAATGCGTCAGCTACCACGTTCACTTTTTCAGGATGGTATTGAATGGTATGATCATAATCTTTCAACAGTTAAAGCTAACGTCGTTGTCGCATGTTGAGTTCCTTTTGAGTGAAGAAATATTTGAGGTTTTTATGATCCGTAAAGATCTCCACCTTCTCCCCATACAAGTAATGCCTCCAAATTTATTAAGCTGAGACTCGGCTTAAAAAATAATCCACATCATCGAATCATCCCTGTACTACGGCCAAGGATATTCATTAGTATCACGACCATAAATTATCCATGCACTACGGGCCAAGGATATTCGTGTTTTCATCAATGGTCATGATCATGCCAACAACTGTCCATCAATGCACTACGAGCCAATGAGGACTTTTACCACATCATTTGTAACATTATGGTTATGATTATACCGAATAATCCCTAGTTATATGAAAGTAGTATGCACACAAGACAATCATGTTTGATGATAAAGCATATACTTTGTAACAATCTTATTCATTTATTAATAAAAAGTATTAATTTATTAAAGGCTTTTAATTATCTATATGATGCTGTTTTATAATATGTGATAAACCCATAGTTTTAAGCAATACTTTTAGAATAATGATGATGATCATTCTAATGAGATCTAAATTCTTAAAATGCTTAAAACTAAAATAGTTCCCAATCGTTGGATTACTAAACTGGAGATTAGTGAATCCGGATAGATTGGTACATACGTTGCTTGCTCATTGGATGAGGATGATTGATCTCATGATCATTTGTGTGGATACACTAAAGCAAGTATGTAGGTGCTTATTAGAGAATAAGTTCACTAAACGTGGCTCGCTAAAGAATACCTAATGGAGTTTTACTTGCCTGTCAATAGAAATTTCTGCAGTGATAGTAGTACAAGTGATCCTTGAACTTGAGATTATCATAGTATCTTGTGTATGATAAGTTATACTTTGACTTATTCCTTAAGACCCTTAGGGTATATCAAAGGGTATGCTTGGGTATAATAAGTTATACATGGAGATAATGTATTATCAATAAAGAATCTACCGCTTCTAGTAAAAGAAGAGAAATGTCCTATGTGATTCGATAAATGACAACCCAGTAGTCATTGGCCAAGGCAGAATGAAATTAGAAAGGAGTTTCTAATTTGCATTATTTGGAGTTGTGCATTTAAGAGTCGAAATACATATAATTAAATAAAATAAGACTTGACAGTAATTTCATGTCTTATATTTAATTGGGGCATTGTATGGTAGAAGGATTGAATTATACGGTAACTATTTACTCAAAGATTCTATTATGATTAATGTTGAAATCTATATTATCTGAAAAGTTGTTGATCGCTAGGGAGACTTATCCCTATGGTAGAATAAATATTATTTATTTAAATAAATTAATAATTTAATTTATTTATTTAAATAAGATTAGAATTGTTCTAATTGATTTATTCACAACCGATTTAATATGGAGAACCTAAAGGGTCACACTATAAAAGAAAGAATAATTATTTAAGAAATTAATGGCATAATCGTAATAATAAGTTAAGTATATTTAATTTAATCTATGGTGATAGAATAAATTAAATAGCTTAATATTTATTATTTAATATTTTTGAAATATTAAATATAAATTAATAAGAGGAGTCTTATTATTATTATTACTATTATTATTTTTTAAATTCTGAAGAAGTTTAGGAATTAATTAATAAAAGTCCTCTCAAATATCCTAATAAGATTAGGAGGCTAATTAATTAAAAGAGTTTAATTAATTATTCCTAATAAGATTGGGAGCCTAATTAATTAAAGGAATTTAATTAATTAAAATAAAACTCAATTCCTTAATTGTTAAGGAGGGTTACCTACATCTATAAATAAGAAGAGTCTTATTATGGGTGTAGAGTTATTGTTGACTTTTTCACAACATACGTAATTTTAATAGTTAGAGAGTACGCTCTTTTTCTATGAGAGATAGAAAAACTAGGGTTTTGCCAAACACCCATCTTCTTGAATCTTTCTTTTTCCTTGGTGGATCACCTTTAGAGGCCAAACACTTAGGTGGCTAACGTTGATCAAAGGAAGGAACCAAATCCGGTGGATTCAAGTTGAACACGAAAGGATTTGGAGGTGAACTTGTACTTGAGGAAGCTCGAATCTTCAAGGGTATGATTCTTGTTCTTTATCTTTTCGTTTAATTAATAATTATGCATAAAGGATGATCCGGGTATATAGTTTATAAAATTTTAAACTCTGATTTTTCACGTTTCCGCTTATTTTGTGCAATTTGATTGCGTTCATGAATATTACAAACCTAACAGTGGCATCAGAGTCAAACCTTTATGCGAATTATTAATTATTTTAATTTACTATGTATATTGATATGTGTTTAGAATAATTTAATTGGGCATAATTTATTGTATAGAATTTATTAAAAAAAATTTGCGAAACTGTCACGGATTTTATTCGCGTCACCATTCACGGCTGTTATGAAACCTGCAACGTTTTTAATAAACAAAAAAAAAACTGATATGAATCATGGATGGTTTTATAATATATATATATATATATATATATATATATATATATATATATATATATATATATTATAAAACCCACTTTTTATTGAATCATTTGGTTAAATTGGAAAATGAAAACTTTACTAAAAAGTATAATATTTTCTTAAAGCTGGGCTCTCACTCTGGGGGTAGGGGATAACAGTATAATTTCTCAATCAAAATTATACACATCAGTTTAAAAATTACTTATTATGGACTATATCAAAATTCTCAATTATTCAAATAAAACACTTTACATAAAACAGCTTAAAAATTCAACCACTAAAATAGCTTAAAAAGTTAAATTCACACTTTACAATTATTCAACAACTTTTTCAAAATTCAACCACCAAATTCCAAGTATCATGGTCTTATGTTTATGTTGTCTATGCAAAAGAATTCCAGAGAAAATGTTAATCAATTTTGCATTCCCACCCCCCTCCAGGTTTTGTACTCCAAGAAGAAATTTCAAGAGCAGAAGTTTTAAAGAGCAGAAGTCCTAGGAACTAATTACTTTGTTAGTAGATAATAATCATAAGATAAGGACTTCAATAAATATGGAATAAATAAATATTGCACTTTGGGATCAAATACTAGCCAAAAGGGTGTTGTGTGTGCTGTCATATATTCATCTTCCATACAAGAAAGATAAAATTTTGAAACTGAGCTTAAGTAGCCAATAATCCGATAACTTCAAACAGTGAAAAAAAGATAAGAACTTCAATAACACCATTATTAATTGTATAGACAAAAAAATCCGAAGAGAAGATGTAATTGAATCCATAGAAATAGAGTTAGGAGTCTCTAAACACCAGACCCAATGGCCAGTTCACACCCAAAATACAGAAAGAATCAAACAAAACCCAACATAAAACGAAATTAGACAAATAAAGAAATGGTTTACCGATTCGAAGTAGGTTAGGTTCCGATTGTAGGGCTCAATTTCTTCGTTCGATCTCAATTTGGAGAAGAAATTGAGAATAATCGATTTGGGATGGGTTTCTTTCTAGGGCTTCGTTCTTCTGCTCCCTTCGTTCAATTGAGAGACTTCTGCTCCTCTGTTCAATTGTTTTTCACAAGACTTCTGCTCCTTTCCATCAAGAAATTGAGAAGAATTGATTTGGCCAGTTTCTTTCTAGGGCTCCATTCTTCGCGTGTTTTTCTGGAGGAGGACGTGTACCGCGAGCGAGGAGAGAGGAAGTTAAAAAAAATATACCTGAGTTTAAATAGTTCTGCTCTTTAGGGGCTTCTGCTCTTTAAAACTTCTGCTCTTGAAATTCTCTCTCTCTCTCTCTCTCTCTCTCTCTCTATATATATATATATATATATATATATATATATATATATATATATATATATAATATATATATATATATTCATGTTAACTTCTGAAGTTAGTAAGTTACAAGAATTCATGATTATGACATGTTCAGGATTCATGATTATATATATATATATATATATAATCTTATTCACGTAATCCGAACATATAGAAATCATGAATCCTGAACATGTCATAATCATGAATTCTTGTAACTTACTAACTTCAGAAGTTAACATGAATATATATATATATATATATATATATATATATATATATATATATATATATATATATATATATATATATATATATATATGATTTCTTGTTGATCCTGCATGTTCAGGATTGTTTTGAAATCACGTGGCATTTAATATATATACATATATATATATATATATACATATATATATATATATATATATATATATATATATATATTAAATCTTAATAATTTTATAATTAAAATAAAAGTTTTTTTTAATCTTAAAATAAAAAGTTTATTTTAATATTAAAATTAAATTTCATGCTAACTAATTAGAGTTGAAATTGGATTCCATGATAATTAATTGGAGTTAAAATTAGATTTCATGTTTCCTTAAATAAAGGAGTTTATTTAAATATGAAATATGATGTCATATTATTAAAAATAATGGAGTTTATTTGTGAATAAGAAAGAGAATCCGTGTTTCCTTTAATAAAAGAGTTTTTTTTACTTGAAATTGGATTCCATAATTAATTAAAATAATTGAGTTTAGTTTGATTAAAGAATTTTGATTAAAATAAAATAGTTTATTTTATTCAAGATTGGATAAATTAAAATAAAAGAGGTTTATTTTGATTTAAATTTGGATTAAAATAAAAGAGTTTATTTTGATTCAAAATTAGATTTTATACTAACTAAATTTTTCCATTAAATGATATCAATATATATATATTAAATGTTTATTATTCATAAGATGAATGTTATTTATTGATGCATATGGTGATGTGTATGATAATAAATGGATTGACAATGGACTATTGACCAATGTGATTGAATTTTATTTTAGTTGGATGCATGTATATATGGGTTTTAATAAATGGGATCTGCGTACCTCGTTTTCTCTAATTTTTTCTTAATGTAAATTCTACCTTCCTCCTATGTACTTCCTCTTGACTGCTGATCAAGGTTTCTATTTATTTTAAAATAGTTTTGTAATAGGAATAGTTAGAATTAATTTTGAAGAATTAGAGATCAAGGGGCAAGGAGCGCTTGAAGATCTGTTTGTAATGGAGCCCGGGTTTAAATGTAATAGTTATATTTCAATATTAATTCTTGCACCCCTAGGTTTGACCATTTGGTTCACTTGGTGGCTCTAGTAAACAAAACTATAATAAAAGTCCATAATCAATCCAGGTAGAATATAGTATTCTATATGTGCATGCTTATACTATATATATTATATATTATGCAAACATGCTTCGCATGTTCATTAATATGACGCGTATTTTATATATATATGTGCATGCGCGCTAAACAAGATGAGACAAATTAATAGCAAACCCCTCAAAATTTTTATATTAAGTCCTAAGCGTTCAAAGATATTTGGAATATCGAACGTCGCCTTCTAGCATGATAAAAATAATAGAGTATTAATTAATTATTATAAGTTTGTTGTGTCACCACAAGGCTTATCTTAATTCTTTGAGATGTTAATTTTATCACATTTGATGCTTATAAAGAAAATTGAATAATATTTTTTGTTGTGTCACCACAAGGACAATATTTTTCTTTTTTGAATATATGGAGTGCTAGGTTGAACTTAACTTGGATAATTTTGATTCAGATGTGCCACCACTTTGATTAAAATAATCTAAGAGGCAAACTACAATGAGTTGCATAGTTGATGTAATTGACAAGAGTTGTCTACCTATTTATTTATATATAGTTTGTTGTGTCAACACAAGGCTATATACATTTGAAATGAGATCCTTATTCTCACTAGCATATCTTTAATTAGATATTGCCGAACTATATATATTGAGGGTAATACAATTTGAAGAAAATAGTGGGAGATACCAATTTAAAATAAGACTTAATTTATTTTGGTAATTAATAAAAGAATGTATGCTAAAATGTTGTTACGAACAAATTCATTTACAGAATTTTACAATGTCTAAATTACTATCACTGCGAAACATATTAGATGTTAATTAACCGGACCAAATTACTCGGATTGGTTAAGGAAATTGAGAATAGTTCTCATGGCTAAAAAGCTATCTTATGTCCTTAATACGTCTATCCCTGCAATGGATGCAGATAATGCCTCTAAGGAAGAGATTGTTATTTTTAGAAAGTGGCAAGATGATACATCTGTGGCTCAATGCATTATGCTCACATCCATGAGTAACGAGCTTCAGCGTCAGCATAAAACTCTCTTACTATATTTCTGCACATCAAGTAGTTGATGGTGAGGAAAGTAGGACTAATAGATATCAAATATCTAAGGAGCTATTTCGATCTAGAATAACCGATGACACTACAGTAAAGACAAAAGTCCTTAACATAATCAATTTGATTGATCAATTAGGACAACGGGTTTTTGTCATGGATGGAGAGTTGAGCCAAGATTTGATCTTGCACTCACTCCCGTACACCTTTCACAATTGTTGTGAATTTTTCGTATGAACAAGCTAGATATCAGCCTCGTCGATTTGCTTAACATGTTAAAAAATGTTGAGAGTCACTTTCCAACCAAGAAATACCAAGTCTTACTGGTAGGGGCCAAAGGATCTTCTAAAAAGAAGAACGATTCTAAGAATGTAAATAAAAAAAGACAAAAATAAAGGATAATAAGAACAAAACTGATATGGATAGCAAAGGAGTTTGCTTCCACTGTAATAAGCCTGGACACTGGAAAGAAAACTGCGAGAAGCATCTTGCAGAGCTAACCAGAAAAAGCTTAGTGAAATTTTGGTTACAAATTCAATTTTGTTCATAATATAAAATACATTTTTCTCTAAATCAAGGTTCTATTTGGGTATTGGATAGTGACTTTGGTTATCATAAATATAGATTTATGAAGGGACCAAGCAGAAGTAGAAAGCTAAACAAAGATAAGTAATCCTATGTGTGGAAAATGAAGCAAAGGTTGCTACATTAGCCATAGGAACTTATAGTTTAGCATTGCCTACGAGCAAGTCTATTAAGTCAATAAGTTGTTATTGTATTACAGTTCTTGTTAGAAACATTATTTCTATTTTGTTGTTGGACAATGAAATCTTTGGTATTATATTTAAGAACAATTGTTGTTCTATTTATAATAATAATATTTTGTATGGAACTGAAATATTACTTAATAGATTTTGGTGTACTTGGCTTATGTAAAAATATATTTTATAAATTGAACAAACTAGTATAAGAAAAGGAGATGATCATTCAAAGAGTTGAGCGTGTGTATTTGTTGAAATACAAGTGTGAATTATTTGAAAGAATCAACGAATTCAGAAGTAAAATAAATTGGCAAAGTATTAAGATTCTTTGATTGGATCAAGAAATAATTAAATACTTGTATAATAAGTTTCTAGATCATCTCAAATGGTTTTCTCATAATGGACGCCTCCTGATACGTAATAATTGATTGATATATCTGAAAGGAAAAAATTGTACCTTGTTGGACATGGTGCAGTCCATAATGATTTTACCGACATTCCAGTATCCCTCTAGGGCCATGTCCTAGAAATAGCTGTATATCTACAAAAAAGATAACCTCAAAATCCAGCCCCAAGACTCCATAAAAGTTATGGACAGGGAGGATTCATAATCTTAAGTATGTTAAGATAATGGGTTGTCCAACTTATGTGAAAAGGTTTCAAAGGATAAGCTTGGGATAAGATTTGACATGTAGAGATTTGTGGGACATCCTAAAGTAAGTTTAGGGTATATGTTCTATAATTCTACTTAGCAAAAAGTGTTTGTTGCGAAACACTCAACCTTCTAAGATAAAGGTGTTTATCATTGAAGGGGCTAGTGGGAGGATAATAGATCTTGAAGAGTTCAAGAATCACAAAACACTATAAGTCAAATAAGAGGAACCTGTAGATAAAACTATTGTACCACAATCGAATCGTAAATCTGAAACCGAAGATACCTAGGAGGTATGAATTCATCTTAGATAATGATGATGAGGTACATATCATAGAAGATGATGATCCAGAGTTACATACGATGAGGTAAGAGTTCTAGTGTGTACAAAAAGGGTCAGTGGGAGCGCTGAGAGCTGTCGTTTACACTCCTAAATTAACCTCACTTTCACTTTACAATTTCAAACAATTAGCACAGTAGTAAGCAAGGATCGATCCCACAGAGAGTGATTTGTTTTATATTTATCCTATGGTTTCTAATGAAAAGAGGATTTTAAATTAATTAACTAAATTAACAAGAATAAAGTAATAAGAATAAACAATGAATAAAAATCTTCAGTTCTTTAGTTCAGCATCACCTTTTTACAATAATAGATTAATCAAGTGTAACATTATTTACCCTTCAATGAAACTAATAGCCCTAGGTAACAACAAGCTCTGCTACCCGAAACTCCCCTTAGATTGTCACTCAATGAAACAAGCTCTTCACAAGATTCTAACAATTATATAACCTAGAACAAGCTCTCTAGATTTAATATAATAGCAGCATTAAGAATTAGGGAATTAGACTATTCCAAGTAACAAACACATAAGCTCAGATTGTTTAACTTGTCTTCTGATAATCATAGCAATACTCAAAAGCTTGTCCACAATCAGATATTACTAATTACTACTTGTGACTAGAAACAATATCAATTACATGTAATATTATTCCTTGATCTAGCATATGATATTCGTTAACCAACTCAATCCTGCAGAAATCAAATCAGTTAAGCCAAATAGCATTCAGAATTTAAATCAGATTATCAAGAATGAATTTCATATGAGAAGGAATAAATAATGAATACTCAATTAACTATTAATTATAAATAAGGTTCAACATCCCTTAGAACTGAATAAAAAGAACTTAGCTCATGTCTTCAATCCTCCAATGTTGTAGATGAGACAATGTAGTAGATGATTAAATGAATAAAACCCTGACTCTCATCCTCTATTTATAGTGCTAGACAAAGTCCTAAATCCTATAGGATGTAGAAATCCAAATCTTAAAAGGAATTACAAATCATAATTAGTTTCCATAAAGAAATAGAATCCAATTTGGAAATAAATCTTAGTCTAAAGGAAATCCTAAAGCTAATAGAAATATCAATCCAATTCCATGTAGAAGTCTGCCAAAATCTGCATTTAGAAACTTTCCAAAAATCCAAGATTTCCCAATTTTCCCGCTCAAATTCGCTGGGGGCGAATTTCCATTTTCTGCTGCGACGTCCTTTGGTAAAACAATCATAACTTTTGATCCAGAAGGAGTTGCGGGGTCTGCTACCTATCAAAACGAAGATATCGACGAGATCTACAACTTTTATGCTTTGAGATTTGACAGATTCTGGCTGCATCAAGGTCAAAATGAGGCTCCAACGGACTGCTGTGTAAATTGTAACTTCCAAACTTTGAGGTTCAATGTTTGTTTAGTAAAAAGATCATAACCTTTTCATATGAACTCCGATTAGGACGATTCAAGTCCCAAGCCTAGACCATGCATCCAACTTAATGCTAAAAACCCTGTAATTTCTCTTTTTCCTCATTTCAGCTCCAATTCTTCCTGAAATCATTAAACACATTAATAAGCTCATATGCACATGAAACATGGAATACAACTAAATATAAAGGAATCAAAATAAATGAATAATATGCACTTATCAAGCGCCGTGACATTCCTAATATTATATTTTGATATACTATAGATAAGGAATGACATACTAATGCTACAATCAGTAAAGATAAAATTGTCTAAACATTCCTCTATGAATAATTTGGGAAGAATGTCTTAATTGGGGATATAAATCTATATAGATAGATTTAAAAGGATGCTCGGCTTAACCCAAGGAACGTATATTCATTTGATGCTAAAGTTGTTTAGCATGACAAACTCCAAGAGATGTCTCATGTTGATGAGCCCTGGAGTTTATCTCTCTTTATAGTCCCCACAGACTCATAAAAGAGAGATCGCATGAGTAACAATCATGTATGCAATGAAATGTATGGGACCTGATGTTGATCAGTCATATTCTGGAGAAGTTCACTATAAGTCAGTGAAAAATATCTTAAAGTACCTAACCGACACTAAGGATATGATCATATTCATGGTGGGTCTAAATTAAAACTAGAGGGCTTAACAGACTCAAGTTTTTCAAAAAGACCAAGACGACAGAAAAATCTACTTTAAGGTAAAGTGTTACCTTGAACGGTGGTGCAATGAATTGGAAAAGTTCCAAACAGCAAAGAGTTGCTGGTTTAGTGATAAAGACAAAGTATATAGCTGTAAATGAAGCTACAAGTTGATTGTTTAGATGAAAAGTTCATTACAGAACTAGGAATAGTTCCTAAGTCTCATCTTGGATCTAAACATGTGTTGTGGCACTTTCATTTGATTATAAGAATCATTGAATGATGGGAAATCACTATAGAGATAGTGGACTCTCAAGAACAACATTACATATCCATTAACTAAAGCTTATCCAACAGCAGGATAACCGTCACTTAGAGAAGAAGGGTATGAGATACCATGGCGATTGGCTTTAGTACAAGTGGGAGATTGAAAGTAGTATGCACACAAGCCAATCATGTTTGATGATAAAGCATATACTTTGTAACAATCTTATTCATTTATTAATAAAAAGTATTAATTTATTAAAGGCTTTTAATTATCTACATGATGTTGTTTTATAATATGTGATAAACCCATAGTTTTAAGTAATGCTTCTAGAATAATGATGATGATCATTCTAATGAGATCTAAATTTTTAGAAAGCTTAAAACTAAAATAGTTCTCAATCGTTGGATTACTAAATTGGAGATTAGTGAATCCGGATAGATTGGTACATACGTTGCTTGCTCATTGGATGAGGATGATTGATCTCATGATCATTTGTGTGGAGACACTAAAGCAAGTATGTAGGTGCTTATTAGAGAATAAGCTCACTGAACGTGGCTCGCTAAGAAATACCTAATAGAGTTTTACTTGCCTGTCAATAGGAATTCCTGTAGTGATAGTAATACAAGTGATCCTTGGACTTGAGATCATCATAGTATCTTGTGTATGATGAGTTATACTTTAACTTATTCCTTAAGACCCTTAGGGTATATCAAAGGGTATGCTTGGGTATAATAAGTTATACATGGAGATAATGTATAATCAATAAAGAATCTACCGCTTCAAGTAAAAGAAGAGAAATGTCCTATGTGATTCGATAAATGACAACCCAGTAGTCCTTGGCCAAGGTAGAATGAAATTAGAAAGGAGTTTCTAATTTGCATTATTTGGAGTTGTGCATTTAAGAGTCGAAATACATATAATTAAATAAAATAAGACTTGACAGGAATTTCATGTCTTATATTTAATTGGGACATTGTATGGTAGAAGGATTGAATTGTACGGTAACTATTTACTCAAAGGTTCTTTTATGATTAATGTTAAAATCTATATTATCTGGAAAGTCGTTGATCGCTAGGGAGGCTTATCCCTATTGTAGAATAAATATTATTTATTTAAATAAATTAATAATTTAACTTATTTATTTAAATAAGATTAGAATTGTTCTAATTGATTTATTTACAACCGGTTTAATATGGAAAACCTAAAGGGTCACACTATAAAAGGAAGAATAGTTATTTAAGAAGTTAATGGCATAATCGTAATAATAAGTTAAGTATATTTAATTTAATCTATGGTGATAGAATAAATTAAATAACTTAATATTTATTATTTAATATTTTTGAAATATTAAATATAAATTAATAAGAGGGGTGTTATTATTATTATTACTATTATTATTTTTTAATTTCTAAATGAGATTAGGAATTAATTAATAAAAGTACTCTCAAATATCCTAATAAGATTAGGAGGCTAATTAATTAAAAGAGTTTAATTAATTATTCCAAATAAGATTGAGAGTCTAATTAATTAAATGAATTTAATTAATTAAAATAAAACCTAATTCTTTAATTGTTAAGGAGGGTTGTCCACATCAATAAATAAGAGGAGTCTTATTATGGGTGTAAAGTTGTTGTTGACTTTTTCACAACATACGTAATTCCAATAGTTGGAGAGTACGCTCTTTTTCCATGAGAGATAGAAAAACTAGAATTTTGCCAAACACACATCTTCTTGAATCTTTTTTTTTCCTTGGTGGATCACCTCTAGAGGCCAAACACTTGGGAGGCTAACGTTGATCAAAGGAAGGAACCAAACCCGGTGGATTCAAGTTGAACACGAAAGGATTTGGAGGTGAACTTGTACACGAGGAAGCTCGAATCTTCAAGGGTATGATTCTTGTTCTTTATCTTCTCTTTTAATTAATAATTGTGCATAAAGGATGATCTTGGTATATAGTTTGTAAAATTTTAAACTCTGATTTTTCACGTTTTCACTTATTTTGTGCAATTTGATTGCGTTCATGAATATTACAAACCTAACAACATAATCATACCAAGTACATCTATGCACTACGACCAAAGATGACTTTCATAACAATATAAGCATGATGATGTTGACAATGATATAAGAATTCAATTAAAAGAAAGCAAAAGATAAATTTTTAAATATTTATAATTTAATTTATCCAGAATTCAATAATGTCCAAATTATCAACATGATACTGCTTTGTGGAGTAAAATTCAAAAATAATATTATATCAAAAATGATTTGGACCGAAAATAAATTAATTTTTATCATGAATAGTATCCCATGAATAGTATTTCGAGAATAGTAACCTCGTGAATAGTATTCCGACATGAAAAAGTTAAAACTTTTCAAGAATACTCAGAATAATATTTTCATGAAATGATACTGGATGAATCGCAAATATCAAGGATATTCTACTAATTTCATGGAGTATAGAAGCCAAAACTTTAACAAAATGAGTGTAAAATTTGAAATCTGAATCGAAATAATATTACTTACATACTACAGAGTATGAAAGAAAATATTATTTCATACGAATACTGAACAAAAATAACATCCATTACCTTAAAAAAAGAGTATTCCGACTGGTAGGGCGGGGATATTCTTGAAGCAAACTTTTACTGTTTTCTACGTTCAAAGCTTTCTACAAATCGAAAGAAATACTCTCAATATTATAGAAGAAGAATTCTCTGATTCTTGTGTGATTTTCAATTCTAACTAAGCATCCTATTTATAGGAGAATGGAAGGGGTACTGTTTAAAAAAAATTTCACGGATAAAACATTAATAACTCACGAGCAAAACTTTGTAAATTTCAGACGTCCGTTTTAAAAATATAATATTATAATATTCAAGTAAAACAAATAACTTTATATAAAATATAATATATTATATTTTTCATAAAAAATAAAACTTATTATAATATATATATAATAAATATATATATAAAATAATAAAAATAAAGTAACACCCTCCATTCCCGGGTAACCATTCCCCCCCCCCCATTTTCTTTCTTCTGACATTTTTTCAAACCTATATATATATATATATATATATATATATATATATATATATATATATATATATATATATATATATATATATATATATATATATATATATATATATATATATATATAACTTCCTTGCCTTTCATGCAACCAAAACCCGTGAACCATCCCACTTATTCTACTCGTGGGCCCCACATGTGGTCCCCACATGTGGCCCCACCTTTATTATAATAAATAATTTTTTATCAATTATTTTGAAAAATGAGTAAATGGGGGTCCAATAATAAACAAAATTTACAACAAACTTTATAAAATTTCCTCAATATTTTTAACAATCTTTATTCATATTATTATAACTCGCAATATTAACAACCAGATCGTTCCTAGGAAAGAGGGGGCTTTGCAATAAGGATTTCTACTTATTGGCGAGCAATTAGGTGACCAAACCTTTCCTCGACAGAACTTTTTAGACATTGTTAATTATGCAAATAATAATTTGAATAACTTGTCATCTCAATTATTGATTTAATAATATATAAAATATTGACAATAATTGAATCAAATAACGTGAGATACTATGCAACAATTACTATGGCAATAATTGAACAAAACTGAGTGACTTCTCACGTAAGCATCAATAATCAATACCGTGCGCTACTATGCAACCACGCGTATTACTGTACTTTTAACACCGGGTATTTCAACAGTTAACGGTAAAATTTTCGTCGTTATTTTTATAAAAAGATATTTATGTCGTTTTCTCATTCTGCTGTGGGGTCCACCAATGATTATGCTGTCGTACGAATATTTCCTGTTAAAACGAATATTCTCCGACCAATCGAATATTTTATGACAACTTGCATACTTTACAAAATTTGTAAATATTACCCACAACTATAACATTATATCAAATTCACTCCTTAATAATCAAAAAATGATATTTATAGAAAATTCATCTTTATTCATAAAAGTTGGGGTCTTATTGTGACAACCCGAAATTTTATAAGTTATTAAAATAAGAATTTAATAATTAAAATTCTTATTACGATGTGATTAATGTAACAATCCAGAATTTTAATTATAATTTTTAAATATTTATTGAATTATATAAATATTTAATGGATGTGTTTATCGTTGAATAAATATTTGTTCAATTGATTTGATTTGATTTGGTTAATTATTTGTTTATAAATAATTAATGAGTTAAGAAAATTAATTATTATGAGATAGTATTCTAATTTAATTTAATAATTAAGTTAGAGAGTTTATAATAATTAAATGATTTATTCAATAAATTGTTATTGGAATTAATTAAATTAAGTATGAAAACTTAATTAAATAAATTGTGACAAATAACTATACTATAAAGGAGTTATTAAAATAAATTAAAGGAGTTTAATTTAGTTTTGCCAAACAAGGCTTAAATATATTAAGTCTTTAATTTTTAAAGAGTTTTGCCAAACGGAGCCTTATGGCTTTTGGATTTTTGAATTTTGAATTATTAATAATATAAATTAAATAAATAATATATTATTTATGTAACTGATAACTTATTAGTATATTAAGTATAGCGTCGGTTTTAAACGTTTTAAATTCGTACGTTGGTTTTGTTTTAAGTTTTACGTATAGTGTAAACCTAAGCCTAAGAAAAGTTATAGAGAAAAAGAAAAGAAAAGGTTTTCAGAGAAGAAAAGTACAGAGATAGTTTGAGAGAGCCTGAGAGAGAAAGTTCTGAGTTCGTCAAAGCTATTCTCAGTGATTAACAAGTATTTTCTTAAGCAACAAAAGGGCACGTGAAGTGCAGATATCTGTAAACTGTTAAACTGTTATTGGTAACCAACGATCAAGGCAAGTCTTTCAGTTTCTATTTGCTATATTAACTTGATGATTAATTGTTTTAAATCTTTATTGCAAAGAGCATGATTTGTTATATATATGTTGAAAGTATGAAATGTTAAAGTCAATTTATGACTATGTTGATTGATTAAAGCCTGCTGATTGAGTAAGGAAATCTTTATACTTATTATATGAACTGTATATGTATGTTATATGTTGAGCATGTTATTATGTGCTATGTGATGCATAAAAACTGTTAGATTTTGCTGGGCTATCGAGCTCAACCTTGCAAATAACCACTTTTGCAGGTTAAAAATTTAAGGTAAAGTTATGTGTTACTTGAAAGATATGAATCAGATGTGATACTTGAAGATTTATATACTTTAGCTGAGTTATTAATATTTGAACCATGTTTAAGGTTCCGAATAATGTATTAATGTTGAATTGTAATATCATTTTACGATGTAAACTCTTGTAGTATTAAAATAATTCTGAGATGTTTAGATGTAAAGGTTGAAAGTTCTGGGAACGAGAATAGTTTGTAAATAGAAAATTTTAATTGTAATAGAAAATCTTAAGTATTCCGTAAATTTCAATGGTTGTATTATCGTTTAATGATGTAAAATTAGAGGTTGAATGTATTGTTAACGATCGAAGTCGAGAATTAAATTGTATAAATTTTGGGGTCGTTACAGTTGGTATCATAGCTGATAGGTTAGAAACCTTAGGTAAGAGTACCTTAGGCTATAACCTTAGAGAAGAAAGGTGAAGATAATGAACGAATAACCTCAAATAGAGTTTGAACAATAAGAAGTAATTTTAAAAATTTATAAAGAAGGGATTAAAACATGCGTAAGAGGATTCAAAGAAGAATCTCACAGAGTTATAATGAATATGAATATGGGGTTACCCAACTCCAATAATAAAGATGTAAGGTGATAATAAATAGACAATGTTTATAAAAAAAGAATGATAGAGAAGTTAAGAATGATAGAGAAGTTAAGAATGGTGTAATTATACTCTTTAATAGTTGATGTATGGTATCTGGGCTAAACGATTCCTTCATAGGGCGGAGGTATATATGAACTAGCAACTCGGAACCTAGTTTGTTAGTTGTTTGTGGAAAACCAGTCAGTGTACCACATTGAAACTGTTAGAGACTCGATGTGTACCAAGTATAGAAAATGGATATGTATGGTGAAAATGTGGAACTCGAATGAAATGTTGAGCAATGTAAATGAAGTTAAAAATTCTTAAAGGAAGAATTGTTATATAAACAAGAAAATTCAAAGAAGAATCTTGAAGAGATATAAAGGTAAGAAATGGGCAATAGCCAAGATAACGAATAATGTCGTAAATGATGAAAAAGGAAAGAAAGAGGATCGTAAAACAAAACGATCACTAGTTAAGAAAAGAATTTTAAGGGAGATGATTATAGAATAAAATCACGACGTGATCTGTTTAAGTTATAAAAGGAAGATGGTTTGTAATGTTTGAATAATTATAGCTTGATTCTATGAAGATGATGTACTATGAAATAGTACAAGATAAACTCATAAGGAGTTATAGATAATATGATACGAGGAATTCGTATTGAGCAAAGAGAAAGTTATAAGCAAGACAGAGTTAGGTGGGATTTCAATTGAGGACTCATGTGGTGGCTGAGTGGTACAAACCTTTGTATGGGCGAGGGTTTTATGCTTGCACTTAGTTTATCACATTGATAATCATTGGAATGTTGGTGTCACGCTATCAATGTATATGTGGCGAATATGTGAATCTTTTCTCATGTGTATATTTGATAGTTGGAAACTATTAAGATTAGTTAGATATTATTAGAGTTAGGTTCGAGTTCTTAAAACTAATGCATATGGTAAGTTCGTGACTCATAATAATATGGTATGTTTTGAACCCCTCAGCGAATGGACGCCTATGGTCTGACTAGGATACGTTTTTAAACTCATATTATTGTGGCAAGTTCCTGAACTTCCGATGTGTAGTAAGTTTGATGAATTATATTGGGGGTATAGGAAGATTGTAAGGTGAAATACAAGAATATTTAGCATAAGAGTATTGGTGGTGGTAGAAATAAAAAGAAATTGGTTAAGTAATGAAGTAATGAAGTAAATATTGAAGTTGATGGATACCTGGATATTCTAAATCTACTAGCTATACTAGACTTTCGAAATTTATTAACTTCGTGCTGATGTTTGCGCTTCTATTTTCTTGAAAAACATTGGATCAAATGATGAAACCAATGAATTTTAAAAACAATACCGTTATTCGTATGTCTATGCTAATTGCTTCGGCTAGACAAAAATGATTTGAAATATATAAAAATATATTTTTATATCATCAATGCATCATGGAAACTGGTGCAGAGATGATAAAAATGATGGAGTCATCAATGCAGTATTACTTAGTGTTGGATGTGATCTAAGAATTGTCAGCCCATTATGGTATGATGTAGTGTGATAAAATTATCAAATGACGGAATCCTCAAACGGACTATAAATACAGTGCGGTATCATGACGTCATAAAAAGATTTTTGAGATTTCTTTAAGATATGAGAATATATATATATATATATATATATATATATATATATATATATATATATGTATATTTTGATTGATGTCCGAATTGTTGTAGAAGTCTATGCTATTTGATTCAGCTAGACGAATATTGAAAGATGTTCATGAAATTCAAGCGTTTCTTGAGAAGTTATACCAAATCAAATTATTTTGGTGTGGATTCAAATGTTAAGAAGCTGAGGTGAACAACCCTGTAAAATGGGACATGTTATCAGAGACAATGGTTCCGAAAGTAACACATATAGTCGTTACGATGTTAAGATGTAATACATTGTGCACGACGTAGTGGTACGATAGGCTGATCACCTAGAGTACTTGCAGAGGGTGTTTTCAGTTTTTGTGATTGATAAACATTCTGTTAATAGGGTTTAATGTGTGAAGAACCGGGGGTGAAGCACTATTAAACTTAGAGATGAGTTCATGGTCTTATAACCCCTCATCATGATTTGGAATCTTTTAAATTCCTAAGTTATTCATACTGCTTCCTAATTATTGAGTAATTATGGAAGATTCTTGTTATTCTGAAAGGCGAATGTGGTAAGGATGATATTCTTTAGAAAGAAGTAAGTCGTAGAATGCGACACTGAATGATGAATATATTGAATAAGTGAAAAGAAATTTTGAAATGAGAAGGAGATGAGTTATCAAAGAATAATGTAAAACTTTTAATAGAAAAGTTAATAATTGTAGAAAGATCTTTGTGGAAAGAAAGTGGTTATAGAACCCAATGAATGAATAAAGTACTAACATAAAATATATTTTGATAGATTGAATGAATAAAGATTAATAGATAAAATTTCGAGGAGGAAATTCTTAGAAGAAAGGGTGAATGTAATATCCCGAGTGTTTATGATAACGATCCTTAGAAAAGGAAATGAATAGGTTAAAGAATATATAATACTCAAAATATAATTGAGTTCAAGTGAAAGTTATGAAATAAAACCTAGAATTTGTTGAAGTAATGAATGTAGTAGGAAATATAAAACCTATATTAAGATAATGTGTTGAAGATATTCAACGATAAATTTTGAAAAGAGATTTGGTAAAAATCGAGTAAGGGAGGTTTCTTTGATTCTGAGGACGGAATCCTTATAAGGAAAGAAGAATGTGACAACCCGAATTTTTATAAGTTACTAAAATAAGAATTTAATAATTAAAATTCTTATTACGATGTGATTAATGTAACAATCCAGAATTTTAATTATAATTTTTAAATATTTATTAAATTATATAAATATTTAATGGATGTGTTTATCGTTGAATAAATATTTGTTTAATTGATTTGATTTGATTTGATTTGGTTAATTATTTTTTTAATAAATAATTAATGAGTTAAGGAAATTAATTATTATGAGATAGTATTCTAATTTAATTTAATAATTAAGTTAGAGAGTTTATAATAATTAAATGATTTATTCAATAAATTGTTATTAGAATTAATTAAATTAAGTATGAAAACTTAATTAAATAAAGTGTGACAAATAACTATACTATAAAGGAGTTATTAAAATAAATTAAAGGAGTTTAATTTAGTTTTGTCAAACAAGGCTTAAATATATTAAGTCTTTAATTTTTAGAGAGTTTGCCAAACGGAGCTTTATGGCTTTTGGATTTTTGAATTTTGAATTATTAATAATATAAATTAAATAAATAATATATTATTTATGTAACTGATAACTTATTAGTATATTAAGTATAGCGTCGGTTTTAAACGTTTTAAATTCGTACATTAGTTTTGTTTTAAGTTTTACGTATAGTGTAAACCTAAGCCTAAGAAAAGTTACAGAGAAAAAGAAAAGAAAAGGTTTTTAGAGAAGAAAAGTTACAGAGAAAAAGAAAAGAAAAGGTTTTCAATAAGAAAAGTATAGAGATAGTTTGAGAGAGCCTGAGAGAGAAAGTTCTGAGTTCGTCAAAGCTATTCTTAGTGATTAACAAGTATTTTCTTAAGCAACAAACGGGCACGTGAAGTGCAGATATCTGTAAGTTGTTAAACTGTTATTGGTAACCAACGATCAAGGCAAGTCTTTCAGTTCCTATTTGCTATATTAACTTGATGATTAACTGTTTTAAATCTTTATTGTAAAGAGCATGATGTGTTATATATGTTGAAAGTATGTAATGTTAAAGTCAATTTATGACTATGTTGATTGATTAAAACATGCTGATTGAGTAAGGAAATCTTTATACTTGTTATATGAACTGTACATGTATGTTATATGTTGAGCATGTTATTATGTGTTATGTGATGCATGAAAACTGTTAGATTTTGTTGGGCTGTCGAGCTCAACCTTGCAAATAACCACTTTTGCAGGTTAAAGATTTAAGGTAAAGTTATGTGCTACTTAAAAGATATGAATCAGATGTGATACTTGAAGATTTATATACTTTAGCTGAGTTATTAATATTTGAACCATGTTTAAGGATCCGAATAATATATTAATGTTGAATTGTAATATCATTTTGCAATGTAAACTCTTGTAGTATTAAAATGATTCTGAGATGTTTAGATGTAAAGGTTGAAAGTTCTAGGAACGAGAATAGTTTGTAAATAGAAAATTTTAATTGTAATAGAAAATTTTTAAGTATTTTGCAAATTTCAATGGTTGTATTATCGTTTAATGATGTAAAATTAGAGGTTGAATGTATTGTTAACGACCGAAGTCGAGAATTAAATTGTATGAATTTTGGGGTCGTTACACTTACAACCTCCCCTTCTTATGAAATTTCGCCCTCAAAATTAGGATACGTACCTGGTATGTCGAAGAGGCGAGGATACCTTGATTTCATCTCAGATTCTAACTCCCAGGTCATTTCGTCAACATCGTGGTTTCTCCACAAAACTTTGACTTGAGGTATAAACTTGGAGCGTAGAATATGTTCCTTCTTATCCAAGATTTTAACAGGAACCTCTTCATACGTTAAATCTTCCACTATTTCGTCCGGTTCTAACTCAATAATGTGGTTCGGGTCTTCCACATATTTACGTAACTTAGATATGTAAAAAATATTATGAACACGAGACATACTTGGCGGTAAAGCGAGTCTATAGGCCACAGTTCCTACTCGGTCAAGGATTTCAAATGGGCCAATGAATCGAGGATTGAGCTTTCCTTTCTTTCCAAATCTCATAACTCCCTTCCATGGAGCAACACGTAACAACACATGTTCTCTAATATTGAATTCCATGGCCTTCCGATGAAGATCAACATAACTCTTTTGACGATCTTGTGAGGTTTTTATACGTTGTCGGATCATTTGAATCTTTTTCGTTGTCATGCATACCAATTCCAGTCCCAACAACGTTGCTTCACCCAATTCGTCCCAATATACTGGAGAATGACACTTTCTTTCCTCTTTGACTGTTCGTCCGTTTGAGGATGATACACCGAACTAAATCGTAAATCCGTGCCCATAACGTTTTGCAAACTAACCCAAAACTGTGAAGTAAATCTTGGGTCTCGATCCGAAAGTATGGATACTGGCATACCATGTAGTCTTACAATCTCGTTTATGTACATACGAGCAAGACGTTCAAGTGAATAAGTTTCTCGTATAGGTAAGAAATGAGCAGACTTGGTCAATCTATAAATAATGACCCAAATTACATCTATGCCTTGAGAAACCTTAGGATGACTAGTAACAAAATCTATGGTAATGTGCTCCCACTTCCATTCTGGAATTTCAAGTGGTTGCAATGGACCTTTTGGCACTTGATGCTCCGCCTGGACTCGTTGACAAGTTAGACACCTTGAGATAAACTCCGCGATCTCTCTCTTCATATTGTTCCACCAAAATGTATGTCGAAGATCATGATACATTTTGGTACTCCCAGGATGGATTACAAACAGTGTGTTGTGCGCCACCATCATGATTTTATACTTCAAGCTAGAATCATTAGGAACACAAAGTCTGGAGTTAACTCAAAGTATACCCTCTTCATCGATTCTTGCTTTCGAAATAGCACCTTCTTACACTTTCTTCTTCATACGCATTAGCTCTAGGTCTGTAGCTTAAGCAGCTTTAATTTTATCGATTAAAATCGATTCTACTCGTATGTTTGCCATCATCACGTGGGTCCCTAGAGTCTTTAACTCTATCTCTATCCTTTGCAAGTCATACAAAATGGGCCTTTGCATTGACAATAACGCACCCGTACCTGCATATGATCTTCTACTCAATGCGTCAGCTACTACGTTCGCTTTTTCAGGATGGTATTGAATAGTATGATCACAATCTTTCAATAGTTCGAGCCAATGTCGTTGCCGCATGTTGAGTTCCTTTTGAGTGAAGAATTATTTGAGGCTTTTATGATCCGTATAGATCTCCACTTCCTCCCCATACAGGTAATGTGTAAGACCCCAACTTATTAATAAATGAAATTAAATTTCCTCTATTTATTATTTTGAAATAGAAAGGGTTGATTTGATTAATGTGGTTAGTTATGGGTAAAATGCGTAAATATTTCAAATAAGCAAGTGGTTATAAAATATTCATTTTTGGTCGGTGAATATTCGTTTGGTCGTGGAATATTCTTGCTGTCGGGAAATATTCGTACGACGGCGCAGCCTTGTGTGGGCCCCATAACGGAAAGCGCTTGGATGAAGAAAACGACAAGTATAAGTTGTTTATAATTAACAGCGTAGTTGTTACCGTTAATACTGTTGGAATACCTGGTGGTTAAAATACAGTAGCACACGGTATTGCACAAATTATTGATTCTTACGTAAGAAGGCACTACTCAATAATTTTTACAGTAGTTACTGTTCAATATTTTATTTTATTGATTCAATAATTACTGCGTTGATATTTTATATTATTGTTGTTTCAATAATTGTTACTGCACAGTATTTTCCATTATCAGATCAATAATTCATATTATTTGAATAATATTATTAGATAACATTATTGGTAATGTCTAGAAAGTTCTGTCTAAGGAGAGGTTTGGTCACCTAATTGCGCGCCAGTAAGGAGATATCCTTATTGGAAAGCCCCCTCTTTCCTGGAAACGGCCTGGTTGTCATAAATGTGATTCTGTAATATTATTTGTGAATAATTAATTATTGATTCATATGATAAGGAAATATTTATTTTATGTGGATATAAATGAGGGATATATTTTTGTGGTTAAAAACGAAGGAGTTAATGTTGATGTTTTTATCAGTATTTTTGTCGGAATGGAGGTATATGTCC
This sequence comes from Panax notoginseng, assembly GCA_016801055.1. Classification (NCBI taxonomy): domain Eukaryota; kingdom Viridiplantae; phylum Streptophyta; class Magnoliopsida; order Apiales; family Araliaceae; genus Panax; species Panax notoginseng. The sequence goes on along the minus strand of CM029015.1, from coordinate 209,634,866 downwards.
ACAAATTTTGAACCGTTAAAAATGAACGTATGATTTATTATAAATTTTACGAGATGACTGGTTCAGAAATTGTTGAATTTTCGGAGTTTATCATTTTGGTGGAAAATTCTAGAATTGATGGGCCCCACTCTTGGTTGGTGAAGAAATGTGCTGAGATTTTTATTCAAATGTGGTAGGCTTGAATAGTAGCAGGTAAAGCCATCAGGTTGCAGGTTAAGTCTGCTTCGGCGTGCTAACATTTTTCTATAAATAGAGGGCTAAGTTAGAATTGAAAATTATACCAGAAACAAATTTTTTCTCTTTCTCACTCTAGATTATTGAGTGTATTTTGTGAGTATTTAGATACTTTGAGAGTTTCTATTCATCAGAGCAAGTTTCTTTCAGCTTTATACCGGTATTCCGACCAGAAATACTGATATTTTGAGGTAAGGGATATTATTTTCTATTTAAATGATATTATTTTTTTCAATATCATTATGCTGAAATATTGATATGAGTTTTTATCAAATTTAGAACTTTTTTTGTCGGGATTACTATTCACGTATACGGCACTATTCACGTATACGACACTATTCACTAATACGACACTATTCACCGAAAAATAAAAATTTTTCATTTTGTCCAAGATGTCTATTATGGTTACTATCTTTGATTGTATCCATGTTTTGATATTTATTTTTGAATTCTCCTTCACAATTGGTTATTATGGAGTATTATTGCACTTGGATAAACTATAATACGAATCCCTAATATTTGTCCTTCTGTCTCATTGGATTCGTTTTCTTTAAGATAATTTTTCATCATCCTCAGTCCTAAATGATGATATTACTGAATATATTTGGCCTGTAGTACAAAGATGTATGATTACCTGATGAATATCTTTGGCCTGTAGTGCAAAGATGAACAGGTGTTGAGATGAACATGACTGACTGGTGATACAAATGAATATCTTTGGCCTGTAGTGCAAAGATGAATATTTGGTTAAAGATGATTATTAATTGATGTTACAGGGATAAAATATTGATGATGGACTTTTAAATCTTAGAAGATAGTAGAATTCATTCTCTACTTGACTCTTCTAATGGTTTGTTGTTTCCGCTGCAGTTGTTGATCTAAAACTTGTTGTCGATTATATTTTATCAAATTTTTCCCTGTTGAATACTAATGATAATTTGTTGTATATTATCTTAGTCATAATATTCTTTACTGGACTAGTTGAGCTCACCCTTTTCCTTTTTGTTCCATTTTTCTTCTCAGGAGATGAGAACATAGCAGGATCTAGTCGGGGTATGGAGTGATGGTTCTAGAAAGATATTTTAGCAGTCCTCACTATTTCTGTAAAATAATATTTGAATAATTGTAATGAAGACTTATTTGAGTGTGGATATTGTCTAGAAGACAATATTTGTATTTAAACTCACAGTATGTGTTGTCGTATTTTGCACGACAATTGTATTATTGAAGTTGTAGTTTGTTTTGTACCATGTATTTGGCGACTCAGAATGGGTGTTGTATACCTAGTTTGGGGGGCGTCACATAATGCCTCCAAAATTTAAGTGCGAAGACAACAGCTGCCAACTCTAGATCATGAGTAAGATAATTCCTCTCATATTCTTTGAGTTGTCGAGAGGCATAGGCTATGACTTTCTCATGTTACATGAGAACACATCCTAACCCTCTGCATGAAGCATCACTGTAGATGACAAATCCCTCCGAACCAGATGGTATTGTCAGAACAGGTGCTGAAATGAGTCTCCTCTTGAGTTCTTGAAAACTCTTCTCACATTCCTCGCTCCAACCGAATTTTGTATCTTTTAGAGTCAGCTGAGTTAATGGAGTAGTGATTCGAGAAAATCCTTCCACGAATCTCCGATAATAACCAGCTAAGCCGAGAAAGCTACGTACATTGGTCACTGATTTAGGTTGCTCCCAGCTTTGAATTGCTTTAATCTTTGTCGGGTCAACAGATATTCCATGACTTGATACTACGTGCCCAATGAATGCTACTTCCTCAAGCCAGAACTCACATTTCTTCAACTTGGCATAAAGCTTGTTTTCACGAAGCTTTTGGAGTATCAGCCTCAAGTGTTGCTCTTAATCTTCACATCTTTTGGAGTAAATGAGGATGTCATCAATAAAGACGACCACAAAGTGATCCAAATATTCCTTGAATACTCGGTTCATCATATCCATGAAGGTAGTAGGATCATTAGTCAATCAAAAAGACATGACTAGGAATTTATAATGCCCGTACCGAGTTCTAAAAGTCGTCTTTGGAATGTCATCGGTTTTAATCTTCAATTGGTGATATCCGGAACGAAGATCAATCTTTGAAAAGAATTTGGCGCCTTGCAACTGGTCAAATAGGTCATCAATGCGAGGTAACGGGTACCTATTTTTGATGGTGACATGATTCAATTCTCGATAATCAATACAAAGTCACATACTCCCATCTTTCTTCTTTACGAATAGAATAGGAGCACCCCAAGGAGACGTACTAGGACGAATGAAACCGATGTCTAACAATTCTTGTAGTTGGATCTTTAACTCCTGAAGTTCAATAGGAGCCATTCGATATAGGACTTTGGAAATGGGTTTTGTATCGGGTTCAAGGTCAATACAAAATTCAATTTCACGCTCTGGGGGTAGGCCAGGAAGTTCTTCAGGGAATACGTCAGGAAATTTATTAACAATAGAAATATTATTCAAAACTGACGTATTTTTGTTTAAATCTGTGACATGAGCTAAAAAAGCTTGACATCCGTTTTTCAATAAACGAATAGCTTTATGGCTTGAGATGACAGTGATTGATTTTAATGATTTGGTTGCTTGAATTCGCATAATAGGTTGGTTAGGAATATGAAAGCTAACAACCTTACGAAAATAATCAATTTTTGCATGATGAGTAGTTAACCAATCAATCCCTAGAATTACGTCAAATGCAAGTATTTTTAAGGAAATATGGTCGACAGGCAATGTAAGGGTACCGATTTGAACTAAACAATACTTATAAACAGTGGATGTAATGAAGGTTTCTCCCAACGGAGTTTCAACAGATAAGTCAAAGTCTAATTTCCCCGGAGCCAAATTTAAACGTTGAGCGCAAGTAGGAGAAATAAAAGAATGGGTAGAACCGGTATCAAATAAGGTATATACTTCACTAGAGTTTATGATAAGCTTACCCGTGATGACTTCGTTCTGGTTCCTTGCTTTCTGGGAGGTCACAACAAACGCTTTCCCTTGAACTATTAGTTTTGACTTGTCTGGGACGACATTTGGTGTCATCGTTCCAACTGGACTTGGCTTCCCTGTACGAAAAAATCTAGCTAGGTGACCTTCTCTTCCACAATTATAACACGTTTTGGACTGCTGCGCACAGTTTGGACTGATATGTCCCTCCCCTCCGTATTTGAAGCATATGATAGGTGGTCATTCTCCTTCCTTAACAATGATTGTTGGTGCTGACGTCTTTCCATCATTGTTGAATCTCCTCTTCTTGAAATGTCCACTTTTATTGTCTTGACCATGATTACCACCGAAGTGGTTACCATTTTTGGCATGTTGATTCCCTCCACGTTTGTTGTCGTCGCTTCGATAACTGTTACCACTAGTATTATCATTTTATCGGCTGCTCTCCCTTGGTTGAGATGTCTCATTATCGTGCTCCAATAACTGAGCCCTATTTACAACATCTGAATACAAACACAGTTTGTGAGAGATAAGATATTGACATATCTCAGGTTTCAAACCTCTTAGAAATATCCGTGTCATTCTCTCCTCGTTATCAACTAAGTGGGACGCAAATTGGTACAACTCGGCAAACTTAGCTTCGTACTGTGACATGGTCATATTGGTTTGCACCAGCTTGATGAACTCTACCTCTTTTATGTGATGAATACATTCGGGAAAGTATTTGTCGTTGAACAGTTCTTGGAACTTCTCCCAAGACATTTTGAGTGCGGCAGGCTGGGTACGCTTTACAGATTCCCACCAGTAATCTGCTTCTCCTCGCAACATGAAAGTGGCAAAGGAAACTTTTTGCTCCTCGGAGCATCCCAAGACATCAAAATATCTTGGTGATCTGTTTTATCTACGTCTTCGCCTTAAGTGGTTTTGGTTGTCCAATACACTCCGGTGGTCCCAGCTCCTTGAACTGCTTTGCGGTGACCGTTCGAGAGTTGCCAGTGTTTCCACCTGCATTTTGGACAGGAGCCGCTCTCGCCTGATGTTGCATGAATTGCATAAAGCCTTTGAACATTCCATCGTTCATCATTTGATCGGGTGTTGTTGTTTACCTGAGGATTATTGTTTTCCTGTTGCACATTATCCTTAGTATTGATCTATGGTGACTCAACGGTCTCCTGTGCTCAATTGCTATTGTCAACATTCTCGAATGTCATTTTCAAATACTGCCACAAAACAAGGGTTAATTGACATGCAACATATTATCCCTATATTCTGATCTACCAATTAAATAACAAATAAACTTAGGTAGGTCATACTAGCGAAGGAATTACCCATCTCTCCCCTCCTAGTTCTAGTCTCACATCTCAGCTAGGGATCATATCTCTAAGCTTTGATACCAACTGTGGCACCCCAAAAATAGGTATACATCACCCATTCTGAGTCGCCAAATACATGATACTGAATACAAATACAAACTTAAATATACAACATGAGCTGTGCGTTTTAATACAAATATTGTCTTCTAGACAGTATTCAAATTCAAAATAAGTCCTCAATACATTTATTATCACACTATTTTACAGAATAGTGAGGACTACTAATGCAAACATCTGGACCGTCACTCTGTTCCCCGACTAGTTTAAGCTATATTCTCATTTTCTGAAGAGAACGATGAAAGAAAAGGGTGAGCTCAACTAGCCCAGTAAGAAATATTAAGACTAAGATAATGCATAATAAATTATCGTTAGCCTTCAACAGTGTTAAACTGATAAAATACAATAGACATCAAGTTTAACTACAGCGGAATAAGCAATCCATTAGAAGAGTCATGTAGAATATGAAATCTACTATCTTCTATGATTTAAAAAGTTTATCAACAGTTTTATCGCTGAGACTCAGCTTAATTAATAATCCACATCATCGAATCATCCCTGCACTACGGCCAAGGATATTCATTAGTATCACGACCACAAATTATCCATGCCCTACGGGCCAATGATATTCGTATTTTCATCAATGGTCATGATCATGCCAATAATTGTCCATCAATGCACTACGGGTCAATGAGGACTTTTACCACATCATTTGTAACATTACGGTTATGATTATACCGAAAATCCTTGGCCATAATCATACCAAGTTCATCTATGCACTACGACCAATGATGACTTTCATAACAATATAAGCATGAGGATGATGACAATGATATAAGAATTCAATTAAAAGAAAGCAAAGGATAAATTTTTAAAGATTTATAATTTAATTTATCCAGAATTCAATAATGTCCAAATTGTCAACATGATACTGCTTTGTGGAGTAAAATTCAAGAATAATATTATATCAAAAATAATTTAGACCGAAAAGAAATTAATTTTTATCATGAATAGTACCCCGTGAATAGTATCTTGGGAATAGTAACCCCATGAATAGTATTCCGGCATTAAAAAGTTAAAACTTATCAAGAATGCTCAGAATAATATTTTCATGAAAAGATACTGGATGAATCGCAAATATCAAGAATATTCTACTAATTTCATGGAGTATAGAAGCCAAAACTTTAACAAAATGAGTGTAGAATTTAAAATCTGAAACGAAATAATATTACTTACATACTACAGAGTATGGAAGAAAATATTATTTCATACGAATACTGAACAAAAATAACATCTCTTACCTTAAAAAAAAAGAGTATTCCGACTGGTAGGGCGGGGATATCCTTGAAGAAAACTTTCATTGTTTTCTACGCTCAAAACTTTCTAAAACTCGAAAGAAATACGCTCAATATTATAGAAAAAGAATTCTCTGATTCTGGTGTGATTTTCAATTCTAACTAAGCATCCTATTTATAGGAGAATGGAAGGAGTATTGTTTAAGAAATTTTTCACAGATGAAACATTAATAACTCACGGGCAAAACATTGTAAATTTCAGACGTCCGTTTTAAAATATATAATATTATAATATTCAAGTAAAACAAAAACTTTATATAAAATATAATATATTCTATTTTTTCATAAAAAAACAAAATTTATTATATATATATATATATATATATATATTTAAAATAATAAAAATAAAGTAACTCCCTCCATTCCTGGGTAACCATTCCCCCCCCCCCCTATTTTCTTTCTTCTGACATTTTTTCAAACCTTTATATATATATATATATATATATATATCTTCCCTGCCTTTCATGCAACCAAAACCCGTGAACCATCCCACTTATTCCACTCGTGGGCCCCACATGTGGCCCAACTTTTATTATAATAAATAATTTTCTACCGATTATTTTGAAAAATGAGTAAATCGGGGTCCAATAATAAACAAAATTTGCAACAAACTTCATAAAAATTCCCTCAATATTTTTAACAATCTTTATTCATATTATTATAACTCGCAATATTAACAACTAGATCGTTCCCAGAAAAGAGGGGGCTTTCCAAAAAGGATTTCTCCTTATTCGCGCGCAATTAGGTGACTAAACCTTTCCTCGACAGAATTTTCTAGACATTGTTAATTATGCAAATAATAATTTGAATAACTTGTCATCTCAATTATTGATTTAATAATATATAAAATATTGACAATAATTGAATCAAATAACGTGAGTTACTATGTAGCAATTATTGTGACAATAATTGAACAAAACTGAGTGACTTCTCACGTAAGCATCAATAATCAATACCGTGTGCTACTATGCAACCACACGTATTACTGTATTTTTAACACCGGGTATTTCAACAGTTAACGGTAAAACTTTCGCCGTTATTTTTATAAAACGATATTTATGTCATTTTCTCATTCCGACAATAATTATGTTGTGGGGTCCACCAATGATTATGCCGTCGTACGAATATTCTCTGTTAAAACGAATATTTCCCGACCAATCGAATATTTTATGACAACTTGCATACTTTGCAAAATTTGTAAATATTACCCACAACTATAACATTATATCAAATTCACTCCTTAATATTCAAAAAATAATATTTATTGAAAAATTTATCTTTATTCATAAAAGTTGGGGTCTTACAAACACCACAATAGAGTATAGCAAACCACAAAGAGGCTAAAAGCCTGAAAGAGCAAGGTCCATAGAGGACGGTTGCACACATGAGTATAGGACGTAAGAATTTTCTCCCAAAGGAGAAGAGACAAAATAATTTCTAAAAATGATAAAATATAAAATATAGTATATTCACACATTTTTTAGAGAATAATATATTAATCAATAGCCAAATAATTATAAAGTCTAAACCCCAATAACATAGAGAAACAAGTTAATTAAAAGCATAATATATTGATACACTATTATCCATCCATAATCAGTTTCTTAATAAGAAATTGAGGGATTATTAAAAAAATTCAATTCTCCCCCACAATTATCAAGAATATTAATACCTTGACTTTTCATAACTTATTTACCACGTAAATTCTATCGGAAATAACTTATTTCCCACGAAATTCGGTTGGAAATAACCCTTCATTTTGTTAAAAAAAATTGATGCTTCATGATTTTAAACCACCACAATAATAACAATACATACACCTATTCTTCAAAACTCAGAGAACCCATTATGAATTTGTAACTGGAAAATGTCAGAATGTTAGGCTAATGGATTAAAAGAAACATATTAGTGTAATGGGACAGTAACTGAGTGGTGACCCTCCACTTATGAAGCTCATGGCATCTAGCACCAGGGAATATGATAATTGAAGAACAAACAAGGTTGTGTCTGATACTTAAAGCTCATAGTCTTATAAAGCAAGCAAGACATTTAATAAGTAAATTGCATATTAAAATTATTATTTGTGATGTCAATGGAAAGAATTACTAATACAACTATCACATGAACCATAAATCACAAAGCACATGCGCTTATTTTTCTCTCTTATAAATAAGCACACTTACAATTACGACAATCATAAACACTAATTACATCTTAAGCAAAGTATGTCACTTGTTTACTGAAGCGTATCAGATTTTGCCTTTTTAGCAGGAACTGAAGTTTTTGTTACAGATTCGAGGGTCTCTTCTTGGATGGCTTAGCCTGAAAATATTTAATGAGTTAACCCAAGTCAGCTTACAAACATTTAGGACAGGTGTGGGTGTGTGCGGTGGGGGGCGGATATCAACATATTCCTACATTCTAGTACCTTCTTAGGTGCCTCTTCATCTTCAGACATATCAACATCTGAATCACCACCTAAATTGCTATAGTCGAACTGAAAACAATGACAATGTACCCAATATATATATATATATATATATATATATATATATATATATATATATATATATATATTAATCATTGCTATTGTTAAACTGAACAAAAAAGAAGCGTGAGACAATTTAAATTGTCATACTATTGGCTAAAAAATGACAGAAAATTAAGATGACTTAAAATCACAACGATTCAACTAACATAACAAATTATAGAAAAGAGCAACGGAAGAATCTAGCATCCATGAAAAACATTTTGATGCAGGACATGATTTTGAAAGCTTGAATTGCAGAAAATAATTGAAAAAATAGGAAAATTGGTACTAGCTACATTCAATTTACTACAAACTCTAATTTTTGTAAATTAGAAAATATATTTATATTTGCTCAATTTTAATTTCAAAAATTATTACTCTGACAAAAAAAATTAAAACTGAGCTTTTATTTTGAGACGAAGGGAGTGAAACATTTGACAGTGTAAAATTGCGTCCAAATAAATAAAAATTTTAAAATGTAAAATGATGCGTTTTGGGGAAAAGAAAGAGGCCGAAACGTGCTTATTTTTAGTTTATCTTAATTTTGGGCAACAATTTACTAATCGTTGCAAAAAATGTACAAAATACGCAATGAAAAAATTTGTTGACAATGAATGTGGGCCATATTAGGCAACGAAATATAGCAATAAAAATTTTTTTGTTACCCATGATGACGAGAAATCACATCGGCAACAAAAAAGTAAATAGGCGGAGGGTTTTTTTCCCCTCCAATGAATTGGCAATGAAATTTCGCAACGACCTACGAATTTCGTTATGAAAAATGAAAGTCTTTTACATACTGAAACGAATGATAAATTTCGTTGCTAAACATGCATTTTTGGCAACGACTCTATAAGCCGTTGCCCGAAAAATCGTTGCCAAATGTCTATTTTTTTTGTAGTGTAGGCTAGGGTGAAGATTGCAAATTAGAATGCTAACAAATAAACAAGACTGCAAGTAATAAGAAATGAAAACCAGTAATATTAGGATTAGCTTTAGCTTTGACCCCCATGAACACACCACATAAACAATTTTATCATCATACGCCTTCCAACCAGAATGCTAACAAATAAGGTATTTTATAATCAATTAAAAGCATAAAGGGTCAGTCTAATTTTATTTTCATTTACTCATTTCAGCAATAGAGGGCATATCACCCTAGCAATCTGGTGCAGACTACCCAACCAAATTACACCAAGCTGATGCACCCACGCCAAGCAAAGTTTTAACAACTAGTCCTGCATTTTTTGGCTGTAGAAATTGGTTTGCAATTGTCCCTAAACTATCAATATCATACAATAAAATCGAAATCATTTAAAATTTACATCATATAATTGAGTTTATTCTTGAAAATGACTCATTGTATTTATTTATGGTTTACTTATTAGTTCTACCTACTGGAATCAATTTCCATATCATATGTACATGAGCAAACAGAATTGATACATGTCAAAACAAGACACTTATTTACCTGTTGCTGCTCACTAAAGTATTTTCTAGCATGTTTAGATGCACCGCCAAAACAATTAAATAAGAACGAATAATGTGGGGAAACATTATTTCCTTCTTTGGGCTAACAACAGCGCAGACAGGGAAAAATAGATCTACGGTTCCATCAACCTTGGACTTGGAAGAAATCTAGCTGGAAGCCTAAATATATCAAACACCAGAAATAAGCAAAATCAAGTAAAAAAATAACCATTGAATTCACAATCAGCGTATCACAGACGTATATAGAACATAAGATTCAAAATTAATTCATCAGAACCAAAACTCTATAATATTTGAACTAAGGTACCATAAAGTATCACATAAAGTTCAACAAAATACAAGCAAAACTAATACAGAAGTGGTGACGATCAAAAACAAATAAAGACCGGATTCTTATCAGTAAAACTAGGGTTAAGATTCATTAACCTATACAAATAACTGATTATGAGAGAAAACATGAAAGTAGAAACAATCCGATGTGTGTACAAGAAGCTCAATAGACGATTTCAAGCTCTCTGCAAACATGGCGAGATCTAGGGATTTTGTCGAGAGGAGGAATAAAGGAGAGAGGACTGGCTTGAACCTGATAGATGTTATATTAAATTTATTTTTCCTATTTGTTTCGATGCAAATAAAGAGGATTAAAAATTCAAATAAGATTTTATCATTTAAATTTTAAAATGAATGATCTAATTACGACTATAACTAGAATAAGAAAAAAAATATTTTAAAGTATAATTTATTAATGAATGAATGTTAATTTATTTATTTTTAATAAATACAATAATCAATACTCTAAATTATAATTTAAATAAGTTTTTATCATTTTCAAAATTTTAAATTTAGATTTCAAAATGAATGTTCTAATTATAACTATAATTAGAATAAGAAAATAATAAATACTAAATTTTAAAGTATAGTTCATTAATAAATGAATGTTAATTTATTTATTTTTAATAAATACATTAAATAATGTTCTAAATTAAAATTCAAATAAGTTTTCATCATTTTTAAAATCCTAAATTTTAAAATGAATGTTTTACTTATTAATGTTTAGATGTTCATTAATAAGTAAATATTTATTTTATGTGTGTGAAGTAATGTTGTAATGTGTATGAATATTTATAATCTATAATATATTCAAAAGTTTATAATGAATATTTAATTATTTTTTCTCAGATACTTGATTAAAACTTTAATAATATATTTATGAGGAATTTTATTTATTATTTAACCTCAATACATATATTACATAGTTATAAAAAAATATTTTATTTCATTATGTTTATGGATATTGCGAAATATAATGTATGTGTGACAACTAGTTAATCCAACTTGATTCAAAATTGACCTTGTGCTTATTTTAAATATTCGGACTTCTACTTTCTAAATAATTGAACAAATGAAAGTGATAAAAATTCATTCCACCTAAAAATTCATTAACATGAATTAATCTATTCAACCATCCCTTCTAGATTAATTCTAAATTAATTCGAATCAACACATTTTAACAATAAAAATATATTGTTCATTGCTCCACTCTCTCGGCAATGCAAGTAAGTTTTGAAAGTAAAAAACTTGTAACAAGCTAATAGGTATAGTTTTGTTCTTGCAATATATTACTTTATTGTTAAGTGATACATTTTAGACATTTTAACTTTATAATAGTAAAAATCCATTCACTATACTTAAATCAATTTATTTGAGTTTATTAATATTATAATAAAAGTGTTATTTCCTACTTTTTAGAAGTGGAATGACACATTTTAAAAATAATTTTAGTATGATAGTGAAAATCAATTATTATATAAGGAAGGTCACTTAAAAAATTATTTTACTTATTATATAATACTTAATATATATATATATATATATATATATATATATATATATATATATATATATATATATATATATATACGTTATTTGGATATGAATTTCGGATACAGGTTCGAATCTGAATATCTGATTTTGGATATCTGTTATCCGTCAGATATATTTACGGTCGGATGTTAAACGAATATGAATACGCTTACATTCGTATTCATATATTTGCGGAAACCTTTAAACTGAATAAATATATATCTATTTTTTTCAAATACTGATGCGGACGAATATAAATTTTGTAAGACCCCAACTTTTATAAATAAAGATGAATTTTCTATAAATATCATTTTTGAATATTATGGAGTTAATTTGATATAATGTTATAGTTATGGGTAATATTTATAAATTTTGCAAAGTAAGCAAGTTGTTATAAAATATTCGTTTGGTCGGGGAATATTCTTTTTGTCGTGGAATATTCGTACGACGGCACAATCATTGGTGGACCCCACAACGGAATTATTGTCGGATTGAGAAAACGACAAAAATATTTTATTAAAAATAATGGCGGAAATTTTACCATTGTTACTGTTGAACTACTCGGTAGTAAAAGTACAGTAATACGTGTGATTGCATAGTAGCACACGGTATTGATTATTAATGCTTATGTGAGAAGTCACTCAGTTTGATTCAATTATTGTCAGTTAATAATATGAATTATTTAGCGATAATGACGTTTTGTTTTATTCGTATTATTAACGTAATAAAACAGAAACATCTTTTTATATAAAACAGAATACTTTATTAAAGTTATTCTATAAATAGAATATATTATATTTTATTTAAAAGATTTTTCTTTAAATATGGATCGTCAGATTAAAGTAATCAATCTGGACCGTTCATGGATTAGTTACTATGCATTCTGTTTTTCTATAAATAGCAGCTCATTCCTTCATTATTTCTTACGAATTCACTGAACTCTAGAGAGAGAAACTATAGAGAGAAACTATAGAGAGAGAGAAGAAGAGTATTCTGCTACTTAACTACTTCCTTATTTCAGCTCGTCTTTAAAACGGTAAGGGGTGTTATTCTTTCTTATTCATGAAGAGAACTGTTGTTATTCCATTTCTTATTATTCTGTTGGAATAACCTGTATACGCGGATCTACCCTATACTTGGTGACATTCTTCTATTATTCTGTTGGAACATCCTGTCTGTGTGTTTTACACCGGACCTGGTTCCGTTTTTATTATTATTCTGTTGGAACATCCTGTCTGTGTGTTTTACACCGGACCTGGTTCCGTTTATTATTCTGTTGGAACATCCTGTCTGTGTGTTTTACACCGGACTTGGTTCCGTTTTTATTATTATTCTGTTGGATCATCCTGTCTGTGTGTTTTACACCGGACCTGGTTCCGTGTTGTTATTATTCTGTTGGAACATCCTGTCTGTGTGTTTTACACCGGACCTGGTTTCATTATTTATTATTCTGTCAGAATATCCTGTCTGTGCGTTTACGCCGGACCTAGTTCCATTATTTATTATTCTGTCGGAATATCCTGTCTGTGCGTTTACGCCGGACCTGGTTCCATTATTTATTATTCTGTTGGAATAACCTGTCTGTGCGGTCTATCGCATGCTTGGTGATTTCTTTTGTTATTCCATTCTTTATTGTACTCAGTTGGTTAAGTTTTGACTTCTATACTCCATGAAAATTGTGGAATATCCTTGATAATTGCGTTTCATCTAGTATCTATTCATAAAAATATTCTCCTGATCATTCTTGAATTTTACTCCACAAAGCAGTATCATGTTGATAATTTGGACGTTGTTAATTCTTGGATAAATTAATTCTTGAACTTGTTTTATTGAATTCTTATATCATTGTCATCATCCTCATGTTTATAAAATGTTAAAAGTCATCTGTGGCATGTAGTGCATAGATGGACTTGGTATGATTATGACTAGGGATTATTCGGTGTAATCATGACCGTAATGTTACAAATGATGTGGTAAAAGTCCTCATTGGCCCGTAGTGCATTGATGGACAGTTGTTGGCATGATCATGACTATTAATATACGAATATCCTTGGCCGTAGTGCAGGGGTGATTCGATGATGTGGATTATTTTATTAAGCTGAGTCCCAGCGATCACAGTGTTGAAAAACTTTTTAAATCATAAAAGATAGTAGAGTTTATTTTCTACTTGACTCTTTTAATGAATTGCTTGTTCCGCTACAGTTAAACTTGATGTCTATTATATTTTATCAGTTTAACATTGTTGAAGGCTAATGATAATTTATTCTGCATTATCTTAGTCATAATATTTCTTACTGGGCTAGTTGAGCTCACCCTTTCTTTCACTGTTCTCTTCAGGAAATGAGAACGTAGCTGGGGCAAGTCGGGGAACGGAGTGATGGTCCGAATGATAGTATTAGTTAGTAGTCCTCACTATTCTATGTAATGGTGTGTTAATAAATGTAATGAGGACTCCTTTTGAGTATGAATACTCTCTAGAAGATAATATTTGTATTCAAACTCACAGTTTATGTTTTGTCGTATTGTACACGACAGTTGTATTAGTAAGTTGTATTTGTATTCTGTACTTTGTATCTGACGACCCAAGATGGGTGATGTATACCTAATTTTGGGGGCGTCACAGTTGGTATCAGAGCTTAGGGATATGATCCCTGGCTAAGATGTGAGAATAGAACTAGGAGGGGAGAGACGGTGAATTCCTTCGCTAGTATGACCTACCTAAGTTTATTTGCATGGTATTTAATTGGTCGGTCATAATATAAGGATAATATATGACATATCAATTAACTTTTATTTTGTGGCAGTATCTGAAAATGGCATCTGAGAATGTTGAGAATAGCAATGGAGCACAGGCGATTATTGATTCACCACATATCAATAATCAGGATAATGTTCATCAGGAAGGTGACAATCCTCATGCAAACAACAACACTGACCAGATGATGAATGATGGAATGTTCAGAGGTTTTATGCAATTCATGCAACAACAGGTGAAAGCGGCTCCTGTCCACAACGTAGGTGGAAATACTGGAAACTCTCAGGCGGTCACCGCTAAACAGTTTAAGGAGCTGGGACCACCGGAGTTTAAGGGAGAACCCAAACCACTTATAGCTGAAACATGGATAAAGCAGATCACCAAGATATTTGATGTCTTGGGTTGCTCCGAGGAGCAAAAGGTTCCCTTTGCCGCCTTTATGTTGCGAGGAGAGGCAGATTACTGGTGGGAATCGATAAAGCGTACTCAACCTGCCGCACTGAAGATGTCTTGGGAGAAGTTCCAAGAGCTGTTTAACGACAAATACTTTCCCGAGAGTATTCGTCACATGAAGGAGGTGGAGTTCATCAAATTGGAGCAGAATAATATGACCGTGTCGCAGTACGAGGCAAAATTTGCGGAGTTATCCCGGTTTGCGTCCCACCTGGTGGATAATGAAGAAAGAATGACGCGGATGTTTTTAAGAGGTTTGAAGCCGGAGATACGTCAACATCTTGTTTCTCATAAATTGTGTTTGTATTCAGATGTTGTAAATAGGGCTCAGTTGGTGGAGCGCGATAACGAGACAACGCAACCAAAAGAGAGCAGCCGGCAAAATGATAATACCAGTGAAAGCAGTCATCGAAGCGGTGACAACAAGCGTGGAGGGAATCAACAGGCCAGAAATGGTAACCACTTCGGTGGTAATCAGGGCCAAAACAATAAGAATGGGCATTTCAAGAAGAGGAGATTCAACAATGATGGAAAGACGTCAGCACCAGCACCTGTCGTTAAGGAAGGAGAACGACCACCTATCATATGTTTCAAATGCGGAGGGGAGGGGCACATCAGTCCAAACTGCGCGATGCCGTCCAAAGCATGTTATAATTGTGGAAGAGAAGGTCATTTAGCCCGATTTTGTCGTTTACCGAAGACAAATTCAGCTAGGATGGAGGCACCAAAGGCCGTCCCAGAAAAGTCAAAACCGGTTGTGCAAGGGAGAGCGTTTGTTGTGAACTCCCAGAGAGCAAGGAACCCGAATGAGGTCATCACGGGTAAGCTTATCATAAACTCTAACGAAGTCTATACTTTATTTGATACCGGTTCTACCCATTCTTTTATTTCTCCTACTTGCGCTCATCGATTAAATTTGATTCCGGAGAAATTAGACTTTGACTTAGCTGTTGAAACTCCATTGGGAGAAACCTTCATTACATCCACGGTTTATAAGTCTTGTTTGGTTCAAGTTGGTACCCACACATTACCTGTCGATCTTATTTCATTAAAAATACTTGCATTTGATGTGATTCTAGGGATTGATTGGTTAACTACTCATCATGCAAAAATTGATTGTTTTCGTAAGGTTGTTAGCTTTCATATTCCTAATCGACCTATTATGCGAATTCAAGCAACCAAACCATTAAAATCAATCGCTGTCATCTCAAGCCATAAAGCTATTCGTTTATTGAAAAACGGATGTCAAGCTTTCTTAGCTCATGTCACAGATCTAAACAAAAATACGTCAGTTTTGAATGATATTTCTATTGTTAATAAATTCCCTGACGTATTCCCTGAAGAACTTCCTGGCCTACCCCAGAGCGTGAAATTGAATTTTGTATCGACCTTGAACCCGGTACAAAACCCATTTCCAAAGCCCCATATCGAATGGCTCCTATTGAACTTCAGGAGTTAAAGATCCAACTGCAGGAATTGTTAGACATTGGCTTTATTCGTCCTAGTACTTCTCCTTGGGGTGCTCCTGTTCTATTCGTGAAGAAGAAAGATGGAAGTATGCGACTTTGTATTGATTATCGGGAGTTGAATCATGTCACCATCAAAAATAGGTACCCATTGCCACGTATTGATGACCTGTTTGACCAGTTGCAAGGAGCACAATTCTTTTCAAAGATCGATCTTCGTTCTGGATATCATCAGCTGAAGGTTAGAACTGAGGATATTCCAAAGACTGCCTTCAGAACTCGGTATGGGCATTATGAATTCTTAGTTATGTCTTTTGGATTGACTAATGCTCCTGCTGCCTTCATGGATATGATGAACAGGGTATTCAAGGAATATTTGGATCACTTTGTGGTCGTCTTTATTGATGACATCCTTATTTATTTCAAAAGCCGTGAAGATCATGAGCAACACTTGAGGCTGGTACTCCAAAAGCTTCGTGAATACAAACTTTATGCCAAGTTGAAGAAATGCGAGTTCTGGCTGGAAGAGGTAGCATTCCTTGGGCACGTAGTATCAAGTCGTGGAATATCGGTTGACCCGGCAAAGATTGAAGCTATTCAAAGCTGGGAGCAACCTAAATCAGTGACCGAGGTACGTAGCTTTCTTGGTTTAGCTGGTTATTATCGGAGATTCGTGGAAGGATTTTCTCGAATCGCTACTCCATTAACTCAGCTGACTCGGAAAGATACAAAGTTCGGTTGGAGCGAAGAATGTGAGCAGAGTTTTCAAGAACTCAAGAGGAGACTCATTTCAGCACCTGTTCTAACAATACCATCTGGCTCGGAGGGATTTGTCATCTACAGTGATGCTTCGAGCAAAGGGTTGGGATGCGTTCTCATGCAACATGGAAAAGTCATAGCCTATGCATCAAGACAACTCAAGGAATATGAGAGGAATTATCCTACTCATGATCTAGAGTTGGCAGCTGTTGTCTTTGCACTTAAAATTTGGAGGCATTACTTGTATGGGGAGAAGGTGGAGATCTTTACGGATCATAAAAGCCTCAAATATTTCTTCACTCAAAAGGAACTCAACATGCGACAACGACGTTGGCTTGAACTGTTGAAAGATTATGATCATACCATTCAATACCATCCTGGAAAAGCGAACGTGGTAGCTGACGCATTGAGTAGAAGATCATATGCGGGTACAAGTGCAATATTAACAACGCAAAGGCCCATTTTGTGTGACTTGCAAAGGATGGAGATAGAGTTAAAGACTCCAGGGACCCATGTGATGATGGCGAATATACGAGTAGAACCGACTTTAATCGATAAAGTTAAAGCTGCTCAAGCTACAGACCTGGAGCTGATGCGTATGAGGAAGAAAGTGCAAGAAGGTGCTATGCCGGAAGCAAGAATCGATGAAGAAGGAATACTTCGAGTCAACTCCAGACTTTGTGTTCCTAACAACCCTGATTTAAAGTATGAAATCATGATGGAGGCGCACAACACACCGTTTGCAATCCATCCTGGAAGTACCAAAATGTATCATGATCTTCGTCATACATTTTGGTGGAGCAATATGAAGAGAGAGATAGCGTTGTTTATCTCAAGGTGTCTAACTTGTCAACGAGTCAAAGCGGAGCATCAAGTACCAAAAGGTCCATTGCAACCACTTGAAATTCCAGAATGGAAGTGGGAGCACATTACCATGGATTTCGTTACCGGTCTTCCTAGGGTTTCTCAAGGTATTGATGCGATTTGGGTCATTGTTGATAGATTGACCAAGTCTGCTCATTTCTTACCGATACGAGAAACTTATACACTTGAACGTCTTGCTCGTATGTACATAAACGAGATTGTAAGACTGCATGGTATGCCAGTATCCATAGTTTCTGACCGAGACCCAAGATTCACTTCACGATTTTGGGTTAGTTTACAAAAAGCTATGGGCACGGAGTTACGATTTAGTTCAGCATATCATCCTCAGACGGACGGACAATCAGAGAGGACTATTCAAACTCTTGAAGATCTATTAAGACTCTGTGTCTTTGACTTCAAGGGAAGTTGGGACAAGTTCTTACCATTGGTGGAGTTTTCCTACAACAACAGTTATCAAGCAAGTATTGGCATGGCTCCATTCGAAGCATTGTATGGAAGAAAATGTCGTTCTCCAGTATGCTGGGATGAGGTGGGTGAAGCAACGTTGTTGGGACCGGAGTTGGTACGTATGACTACAGAAAAGATTCAAACGATCCGACAACGTATAAAAACCTCACAAGATCGACAAAAGAGTTATGCTGATCTTCATCGAAAGGACGTGGAATTTGATGTAGGAGATCATGTGTTCTTACGTGTTGCTCCATGGAAAGGAGTTACGAGATTTGGAAAGAGAGGAAAGCTAAATCCTCGATTCATCGGTCCATTTTTAATCCTCGATCGAGTAGGAACTGTGGCTTATAGACTCGCTTTACCGCCAAGTATGTCTCGTGTTCATAACGTTTTTCACATATCCATGTTACGCAAATATGTGGAAGACCCGAACCACATTATTGAGTTAGAACCGGACGAAATAGCGGAGGATTTGACGTATGAAGAAGTTCCTGTTCAAATCTTGGATAAGAAGGAACATATTCTACGCTCCAAGGTTATACCTCAAGTCAAAGTTTTGTGGAGAAACCACGATGTTGAGGAAATGACTTGGGAGTTAGAATCTGAAATGAAATCAAGGTATCCTTATCTCTTCGACATACCAGGTACGTACCCTAATTTCGAGGGCGAAATTTCATAAGAAGGGGAGGTTGTAAGACCCCAACTTTTATAAATAAAGATGAATTTTCTATAAATATCATTTTTGAATATTATGGAGTTAATTTGATATAATGTTATAGTTGTGGGTAATATTTATAAATTTTGCAAAGTAAGCAAGTTGTTATAAAATATTCGTTTGGTCGGGGAATATTCTTTTTGTCGTAGAATATTCGTACGACGGCACAATCATTGGTGGACCCCACAACGGAATTATTGTCGGATTGAGAAAACGACAAAAATATTTTATTAAAATAACGGCGGAAATTTTACCATTGTTACTGTTGAACTACTCGGTAGTAAAAGTACAGTAATACGTGTGATTGCATAGTAGCACACGGTATTGATTATTAATGCTTATGTGAGAAGTCACTCAGTTTGATTCAATTATTGTCAGTTAATAATATGAATTATTTAGCGATAATGACGTTTTGTTTTATTCGTATTATTAACGTAATAAAACAGAAACATCTTTTTATATAAAACAGAATACTTTATTAAAGTTATTCTATAAATAGAATATATTATATTTTATTTAAAAGATTTTTCTTTAAATATGGACCGTCAGATTAAAGTAATCAATCTGGACCGTTCATGGATTAGTTACTATGCATTCTATTTTTCTATAAATAGCAGCTCATTCCTTCATTATTTCTTACGAATTCACTGAACTCTAGAGAGAGAAACTATAGAGAGAAACTATAGAGAGAGAGAAGAAGAGTATTCTGCTACTTAACTACTTCCTTATTTCAGCTCGTCTTTAAAACGGTAAGGGGTGTTATTCTTTCTTATTCATGAAGAGAACTGTTGTTATTCCATTTCTTATTATTCTGTTGGAATAACCTGTATACGCGGATCTACCCTATACTTGGTGACATTCTTCTATTATTCTGTTGGAACATCCTGTCTGTGTGTTTTACACCGGACCTAGTTCCGTTTTTATTATTATTCTGTTGGAACATCCTGTCTGTGTGTTTTACACCAGACCTGGTTCCGTTTATTATTCTGTTGGAACATCCTGTCTGTGTGTTTTACACCGGACCTGGTTCCGTTTTTATTATTATTCTGTTGGAACATCCTGTCTGTATGTTTTACACCGAACCTGGTTCCGTCTTGTTATTATTCTGTTGGAACATCCTGTCTGTGTGTTTTACACCGGACCTGGTTTCATTATTTATTATTCTGTCAGAATATCCTGTCTGTGCGTTTACACCGGACCTGGTTCCATTATTTATTATTCTGTCGGAATATCCTGTCTGTGCGTTTACGCCGGACCTGGTTCCATTATTTATTATTCTGTTGGAATAACCTGTCTGTGCGGTCTATCGCATGCATGGTGATTTCTTTTGTTATTCCATTCTTTATTGTACTCAGTTGGTTAAGTTTTGACTTCTATACTCCATGAAAATTGTGGAATATCCTTGATAATTGCGTTTCATCTAGTATCTATTCATAAAAATATTCTCCTGATCATTCTTGAATTTTACTCCACAAAGCAGTATCATGTTGACAATTTGGACGTTGTTAATTCTTGGATAAATTAATTCTTGAACTTGTTTTATTGAATTCTTATATCATTGTCATCATCCTCATGTTTATAAAATGTTGAAAGTCATCTGTGGCATGTAGTGCATAGATGGACTTGGTATGATTATGACTAGGGATTATTCGGTGTAATCATGACCGTAATGTTACAAATGATGTGGTAAAAGTCCTCATTGGCCCGTAGTGCATTGATGGACAGTTGTTGGCATGATCATGACCATTAATATACGAATATCCTTGGCCGTAGTGCAGGGGTGATTCGATGATGTGGATTATTTTATTAAGCTGAGTCTCAGCGATCACAGTGTTGAAAAACTTTTTAAATCATAAAAGATAGTAGAGTTTATTTTCTACTTGACTCTTTTAATGAATTGCTTGTTCCGCTACAGTTAAACTTGATGTCTATTATATTTTATCAGTTTAACATTGTTGAAGGCTAATGATAATTTATTCTGCATTATCTTAGTCATAATGTTTCTTACTGGGCTAGTTGAGCTCACCCTTTCTTTCACTGTTCTCTTCAGGAAATGAGAACGTAGCTGGGGCAAGTCGGGGAACAGAGTGATGGTCCGAATGATAGTATTAGTTAGTAGTCCTCACTATTCTATGTAATGGTGTGTTAATAAATGTAATGAGGACTCCTTTTGAGTATGAATACTCTCTAGAAGATAATATTTGTATTCAAACTCGCAGTTTATGTTTTGTCGTATTGTACACGACAGTTGTATTAGTAAGTTGTATTTGTATTCTGTACTTTGTATCTGACGACCCAAGATGGGTGATGTATACCTAATTTTTGGGGCGT
This sequence comes from Panax notoginseng, assembly GCA_016801055.1. Lineage (NCBI taxonomy): Eukaryota > Viridiplantae > Streptophyta > Magnoliopsida > Apiales > Araliaceae > Panax > Panax notoginseng. The sequence goes on along the minus strand of CM029015.1, from coordinate 209,613,254 downwards.
CACAGTTGGTATCAGAGCTTAGGGATATGATCCCTGGCTAAGATGTGAGAATAGAACTAGGAGGGGAGAGACGGGGAATTCCTTCGCTAGTATGACCTACCTAAGTTTATTTGCATGGTATTTAATTGGTCGGTCATAATATAAGGATAATATATGACATATCAATTAACTTTTATTTTGTGGCAGTATCTGAAAATGGCATCTGAGAATGTTGAGAATAGCAATGGAGCACAGGCGATTATTGATTCACCACATATCAATAATTAGGATAATGTTCATCAGGAAGGTGACAATCCTCATGCAAACAACAACACTGACCAGATGATGAATGATGGAATGTTCAGAGGTTTTATGCAATTCATGCAACAACAGGTGAAAGCGGCTCCTATCCACAACGTAGGTGGAAATACTGGAAACTCTCAGGTGGTCACCGCTAAACAGTTTAAGGAGCTGGGACCACCGGAGTTTAAGGGAGAACCCAAACCACTTATAGCTGAAACATGGATAAAGCAGATCACCAAGATATTTGATGTATTGGGTTGCTCCGAGGAGCAAAAGGTTCCCTTTGCCGCCTTTATGTTGCGAGGAGAGGCAGATTACTGGTGGGAATTGATAAAGCGTACTCAACCTGCCGCACTGAAGATGTCTTGGGAGAAGTTCCAAGAGCTGTTTAACGACAAATACTTTCCCGAGAGTATTCGTCACATGAAGGAGGTGGAGTTCATCAAATTGGAGCAGAATAATATGACCGTGTCGCAGTACGAGGCAAAATTTGCGGAGTTATCCCGGTTTGCGTCCCACCTGGTGGATAACGAAGAAAGAATGACGCGGATGTTTTTAAGAGGTTTGAAGCCGGAGATACGTCAACACCTTGTTTCTCATAAATTGTGTTTGTATTCAGATGTTGTAAATAGGGCTCAGTTGGTGGAGCGCGATAACGAGACAACGCAACCAAAGGAGAGCAGCCGGCAAAATGATAATACCAGTGAAAGCAGTCATCGAAGCGGTGACAACAAGCGTGGAGGGAATCAACAGGCCAGAAATGGTAACCACTTCGGTGGTAATCAGGGCCAAAACAATAAGAATGGGCATTTCAAGAAGAGGAGATTCAACAATGATGGAAAGACGTCAGCACCAGCACCTGTCGTTAAGGAAGGAGAACGACCACCTATCATATGTTTCAAATGCGGAGGGGAGGGGCACATCAGTCCAAACTGCGCGATGCCGTCCAAAGCATGTTATAATTGTGGAAGAGAAGGTCATTTAGCCCGATTTTGTCGTTTACCGAAGACAAATTCAGCTAGGATGGAGGCACCAAAGGCCGTCCCAGAAAAGTCAAAACCGGTTGTGCAAGGGAGGGCATTTGTTGTGAACTCCCAGAGAGCAAGGAACCCGAATGAGGTCATCACGGGTAAGCTTATCATAAACTCTAACGAAGTCTATACTTTATTTGATACCGGTTCTACCCATTCTTTTATTTCTCCTACTTGCGCTCATCGATTAAATTTGATTCCGGAGAAATTAGACTTTGACTTAGCAGTTGAAACCCCATTGGGAGAAACCTTAATTACATCCACGGTTTATAAGTCTTGTTTGGTCCAAGTTGGTACCCACACATTACCTGTCGATCTTATTTCATTAAAAATACTTGCATTTGACGTGATTCTAGGGATTGATTGGTTAACTACTCATCATGCAAAAATTGATTGTTTTCGTAAGGTTGTTAGCTTTCATATTCCTAATCGACCTATTATGCGAATTCAAGCAACCAAACCATTAAAATTAATTGCTGTCATTTCAAGCCATAAAGCTATTCGTTTATTGAAAAACGGATGTCAAGCTTTCTTAGCTCATGTCACAGATCTAAACAAAAATGCGTCAGCTTTGAATGATATTTCTGTTGTTAATAAATTTCCTGACGTATTTCCCGAAGAACTTCCTGGCCTACCCCCAGAGCGTGAAATTGAATTTTGTATCGACCTTGAACCCGGTACAAAACCCATTTCCAAAGCCCCATATCGAATGGCTCCTATTGAACTTCAGGAGTTAAAGATCCAACTGCAGGAATTGTTAGACATTGGCTTTATTCGTCCTAGTACTTCTCCGTGGGGTGCTCCTGTTCTATTCGTGAAGAAGAAAGATGGAAGTATGCGACTTTGTATTAATTATCGGGAGTTGAATCATGTCACCATCAAAAATAGGTACCCATTGCCACGTATTGATGACCTGTTTGACCAGTTGCAAGGAGCACAATTCTTTTCAAAGATCGATCTTCGTTCTGGATATCATCAGCTGAAGGTTAGAAACTGAGGATATTCCAAAGACTGCCTTCAGAACTCGGTGGAGAATATTCGTACGACGGCGCAGCCTTCTGTGGGCCCCATAACAGAAAGCGATTAGATGAAGAAAATGATAAAAATAAGTTGTTTATAAATAACGGCGTAGTTGTTACCGTTAATACTGTTGGAATACCCGGTGGTTAAAACACGGTAATACGCGTAGCACACGGTATTGCACCAATTATTGATTCTTACGTAAGAAGGCACTACTTAATAATGGTTACAGTAATTACTGTTCAGTTTTTTGTTTTATTGATTCAATAATTACTGCATTAATATTTTATATTACTGTTGTTTCAATAATTGTCACTACACAGTATTTTCTATTATCGGAGTAATAATTCATATTATCTGAATAATATTATTAGATAACATTATTGGCAATGTCTAGAAAGTTCTGTCTAAGGAGAGGTTTGGTCATCTAATTGCGCGTCAGGAAGGAGAAATCCTTATTGGAAAGCCCCCTATTTCCTGGGAACGGCCTGGTTGCCAGTACTGTGGTTCTGTAATATTATTTGTGTATAATTAATTATTGATTTATATGATGAGAAAAATAGTGATTTTATGTGGATATAGATAGAGAAAAATTTTAATGTGACAATTGTTGAAAATTAATATTTTATCTTTTTCTGATAAAATAATTCATTTAAATATATTATTTTAATAATATATTGATGGTGGTATTTTTACAATGAATGTGGGATATATGAGTATATGAGGAGGAAGAGTATTTTTGTGGCATTAAATGATTAACACATGTTTTGTGTATTGGTGGACATAATTCTTGACCGAAAATTTATTATTGACTGTAAAATCGTCCGTTTGTGAATTTCGGTCAATTTCTGTTTGAAATTTGGAAAAACTTTCTTATGCAAAGTTGTAGAGAATTGAATTTCCTATAAAAACTCACGAGATTCGAATTTTCTGACAAAAGGCTATTTATTATGAATTATTGAAGTTTCGAAGTTCCGAAATAATTGATTTTTGGGAGTTTTAGTTAATTATTTTGAGAAAAACGTTTTTTGTATTTTTTTGGACATCATAAGCATGTGCAAGGTGGCTGATTTCAGATTTTCTAAGGTGGGCTTGAAAATTTATATATATATATATATATATATATATATATATATATATATATATATTATTATATTAAATTTTCTGCTTTGGTGTTCTAAGCATTTTCCTATAAATAGGGTGCTTAGGTTAGAATTGAAAATCACACCAAAAACACAAGTTTCTCTCTATTTCTCTCTCTATATCGAACGTATTCTTGTGAGTATTTGATACTTTGAGTGTTGCTTTACGGTGCAAGTTTCCTTCAGCACTATATCTAGTATTCCAGTCAGAAGTACCGTCTTTCCGAGGTAAGGGATGTTATTTCTTCTTAAATAATATTATTTTCTTCAATATCATTATGCCGAAGTATTGGTTGGAAATTTTTATCAAATTTGGAATTTTTTATGTCGGGGTTAATATTCACGAGTTACTATTCATGAGTTACTATTCACGAGTTACTATTCATGAGTTACTATTCACGAGTACTATTCACGAAGCATAATGATGTTTTTGTAAAATTTCTATCTTTTGGTGTCGGAATTACTATTCACGTATACGGCACTATTCACGTATACGACACTATTCACGAATACGGTACTATTCACCGAAAAATGATTTTTCTTCGTTTTATCCAAAATATCTATTCTGGATACTTGCTTTAATTGTATCCATGTTTTGATCATTCTTGAATTTTACTCCACTATGATTGTTTATGAGGTATTTTTGGACATGGATAAACTGTAATACGAATCCCTAATATTTGTTCTTTTGTTTCACTGGATTCGTTTCTTTAAAATATTTTTCATCATCCTCAATCCAAAATGATGATATAACTGAATATCTTTGGCCTGTAGTGCAAAGATGAATGATTTCTGATGAATATCTTTGGCCCGTAGTGCAAAGATGAACAGATGTTGAGGTGAACATGACCAACTGATGAATATCTTTGGCCTGTAGTGCAAAGATGACTATTTAATTCAAGATATTTATTGATTGATGTTACAGGGATAAAATGTTGATGATGGGCTTTTAAATTCATAGATAATCGTAGATTTCATTCTCTACGTAACTCTTCTATGAATTATTATTTTCCGCTGCGAATATTGAATTAAAACTTGTTGTCTATTGTATTCTATTAAATTTTTCCCTGTTGAAGACTAACGATAATTTGTTGTATATTATCTTAGTCATAATATTCTTTACTGGGCTAGTTGAGCTCACCCTTTTCCTTGTTGTTCCATTTTCTTCTCAGGAGGCGAGAATGTAGCAAGTACTAGTCGGGGTATGGAATGAAGGTTCTAGGAAGTTGTTTTAGTAGTCCTCACCATTTTTTGTAAAATATTGTTCCAATAATTGTAACGAGGACTTATTTGAGTGTGGATATTGTCTAGATGACAATATTTGTATTTACACTCACAGTTTTTATGTTGTATTAATAAAGTTGTAGTTGTTTCTGTACCATATTATTGACGACTCATAATAGGTGTTGTATACCTGTTTTGGGGGCGTCACAGTTGGTATCAGAGCTTAGGGATATGATCTCTGGCGGAGATCGAGGAATAGAACTAGGAGGGGAGAGACGAGTAAATCCTTCGCTCGTGTGTCCTACCTAAGCTTATTTGTTGGTCGGTCATAATATAGGGATATTATGTGATTTGTTAATTTGTTAAATTAACCCTTGTTTTATGGCAGTATTTGAGAATGTCGACTGAGAATGTTAACAGTGGAGTAAATGAAATCGTGGAGACACCTGTACTCACCAACGAGGAGAACGTGCAACATGCTGGCAATGTTCCTCCTGTGAACAACACCAATGAGCAGACGATGAACGATGAGATGTTTAGAAGTTTTTTGCGGTTCATGCAAAACCAGACGAAGGAGATTCCTGTTCAAAATATAGGAAGAAACAATGGCAACGCACAGCTGGTCACAGCCAAGCAGTTCAAAGAGTTGGGACCACCAGAATTTAAGGGAAAGCCGGATTCGATCATGGCGGAAATGTGGGTCAAGCAAATTACCAAGATATTCGATGTCTTGGGATGCACGGAGGAACAGAAGGTTCCATTCGCCACCTTTATGTTCCGTGGCGAGGCAGACTACTGGTGGGAATCTGTGAAGCGTACCCATCCAGCCGCACTCAGCATGTCTTGGGAGACATTTTAGAAACTATTCAATGACAAGTACTTTCCTGAAAGTATTCGTCATATGAAGGAGGTAGAGTTTATTAGACTGGAGTAGAATAACATGACGGTGTCCCAGTACGAGGCGAAGTTTGCAGAGTTGTCCAGGTTTGCACCTCATTTGGTGGAGAATGAGGAACGTATGACACGGATGTTTCTGAGAGGTTTGAAACCCGGCATACGTCAATATCTCATTTCTCATAAATTTTCTCTCTATTCAGATGTTGTCAACAGGACTCAATTGTTAGAGCGAGATAACGAGTACGGTCAACCGAGGGACCACAACCAGGATCATATCGGTGACAACAGTCATCAGAACAATGATAACCAGCGGAGAAACAAAAGTACAGACAAGAACGGCAACCACTCTGGTGGTAATCGTGGCTATGAAAATAGAAGAAGCGAGTCGGGAGGAGATTTTAAAAAGAGGAGATTCAACAATGATAATACGAAGACGTCAACACCAGCAGCAACTGGTTCCAAGGGAGGAGAACGACCACCGGTCATATGCTATAAATGTACAAAAGAGGGACATATCAGCCCAAACTGTCCACAACAGTTTAAGGTATGCTATAATTGTGGAAAGGAAGGACATATCGCTCGAGATTGTACGATAGCGAAACCAAGTTCAGCGGGGACGGTGACTCAAAAGGCTGTCCCAGAAAAGTCAAAGTCAACGGTTCCTGGGAGAGCGTTTGTCGTGACTGGTCAACATGCGAGGAACCCAAACGAGGTGATCACGGGTAAGCTAATCATAAATTCATGTGAAGTTTATACCTTACTAGATACCGGTGCTACCCATTCATTTATTTCTCCTGCTTGTGCTCAACGTTTAAACTTGACTCCGGAAAAATTAGACTTTAATTTATCTGTGGAGACTCCGTTAAGGGAAACTTTCATCACATCCACTGTTTATAAATCTTGTTTGATCCAAGTTGGCACCATCACCTTACCAGTTGACCTTATCTCTTTAAAGATACTTGCATTTGACGTGATTTTAGGAATTGATTGGTTAACTACTCATCATGCCAAAATTGATTGTTTTCGTAAGGTGGTTAGTTTTCATATTCCTAATCAACCTGTTGTTCGAATTCAAGCAACAAAGCCATTAAAATCAATCACTGTCATATCAAGTCATAAAGCCATTCGTTTATTGAAAAACGGATGTCAAGCTTTCTTAGCCCATGTTATGGATTTGAATAAAGACACGTCAAATTTGAATAATATTCCTGTTGTTAGTAACTTTCCTAACGTAATTCCTGAAGAACTTCCCGGTCTACCCCCAGAACGTGAAGTTGAATTCTTTATTGATCTTGAACCTGGTACAAAGCCCATTTCTAAAACCCCATATCGAATGGCTCCTATTGAACTTCAGGAGTTAAAAGTCCAACTACAAGAGTTGTTGGACATCGGTTTCATTCGTCCTAGTACATCTCCTTGGGGTGCTCCTGTTTTATTTGTAAAGAAGAAAGACGGGAGTATGCGACTTTGTATCGATTACCGGAAATTAAACCATGTCACCATCAAGAATAGGTATCTGTTACCTCGTATTGATGACCTGTTTGACCAGTTACAAGGAGCACAATTCTTTTCAAAAATCGATCTTCGTTCTGGATATCATCAGCTGAAGGTTAAAACTGAGGATATTCCGAAGACTGCCTTTAGAACTCGGTACGGGCATTATGAATTCTTAGTCATGTCTTTTTGATTGACTAATGCTCCTGCGGCTTTCATGGATATGATGAACCGAGTATTCAAGGATTATTTGGATCAGTTCGTTGTTGTCTTTATTGATGACATCCTCATATATTCCAAAAGCCGTGAAGATCATGAGCACCATTTGAAGCTGGTACTCCAAAGGCTGCGTGAAAACAAGCTATATGCTAAGTTGAAGAAATGCGAGTTCTGGCTTGAGGAAGTAGCATTCCTAGGGCACGTGGTGTCAAAACATGGAGTATCTGTGGACCCGGCGAAGATTGAAGCAATACAAAGCTGGGAGCAACGAAGACGGTGACCGATGTACGTAGCTTTCTGGGCTTAGCTGGTTATTATCGGAGATTCGTAGAAGGGTTTTCTCGAATTGCTACCCTATTAACTCAGCTGACTCGGAAGGATATCAAATTCGTATGGAGCGAAGAATGCGAGAAGAGTTTCCAAGAGCTTAAGAGGAGACTCATTTCAGCACCTGTTCTGACAATACCATCTGGTTCGGATGGATTTGTTATCTACAGCGATGCTTCAGGCAAAGGGTTAGGATGCGTTCTCATGCAACGTGGGAAAGTCATAGCCTATGCCTCGCGACAACTTAAAGAATATGAGATGAATTATCCTACTCATGATCTAGAGTTGGCAGCAGTCGTTTTCGCGCTAAAGATCTGGAGGCACTATCTATATGGGGAGAAAATGGAGATATATTCAGACCATAAAAGCCTCAAATATTTCTTCACTCAAAAAGAACTCAACATGCGGCAACGACGTTGCTCGAGCTGTTAAAAGATTACGACCACACTATTCAATACCATCCTGGAAAAGCAAACGTGGTAGCTGACGCGTTGAGTAGAAGATCATATGCAGGAACGAGTGCGATGATGTCAAGTATACGCGTAGAACCAACTTTAATCGATATAAAGTTAAAAGTTGCTCAAGCTAGCTAAGACCGGAGCTGATGGTATGAAGAAGAAAGTGCAAGAAGGTGCTATTCCAGAAGCAAGAATCGATGAAGAAGGAATACTTCGAGTCCACTCCAGACTTTGTGTTCCTAACGATTCTGATTTAAAGTACACAGATCATGATGGAGGCACACAATACACATTTGCAAATCTATCCTGGAAGTACTAAAATGTATCGTGATCTTCGACATACATTTTGGTGGAACAATATGAAGAGAGAGATTGCAAAGTTTATCTCGAGGTGTTTAACTTGTCAACGTGTAAAGGCGGAGCATCAAGTACCAAAGGGTCCATTGCAACCACTTGAGATTCCGAAATGGAAGTGGGAACACATTACCATGGATTTTGTTACGGGTCTTCCCACGGTTTCTCAAGGCATAAATGCTATTTGGGTTATTGTTGATAGATTAACCAAGTCTGCTCATTTCTTGCCGATACGGGAGACTTATTCCCTTGAACGTCTTGCTAGTATGTACGTGAATGAGATTGTAAGGTTGCATGGCATGCCAGTATCCATAGTTTCGGATCGTGACCCAAGATTCACTTCAAGATTTTGGGTTAGCTTGCAAAAAGCTATGGGCACGGATTTACGGTTCAGTTCGGCATACCATCCTCAAACGGACGGGCAATCAGAGAGGACTATTCAAACTCTTGAAGATCTATTAAGACTTTGTGTCCTAGATTTCAAAGGAAGTTGGGATAAGTACCTACCATTGGTGGAATTCTCCTACAACAACAGTTATCAGGCAAGTATAGGTGTGGCTCCTTTGAAGCATTGTATGGACGAAAGTGTCGCTCTCCAGTATGTTGGGATGAGGTGGGAGAAGCAACGTTGTTGGGACCAGAGTTGGTACGAATGACTACAGAGAAGATCCAAAGATCGACAACGTATACAAACGGCACAGGATCGACAAAAAGAGTTATGCGGATCTCATCAAAGGACGTGGAATTTGACATTGGGGATCATGTATTATTAGTGTAGCTCCATGGAAAAGGACAGTTACAAGATTTGGGAAGAGAGAAAAGCTCAC